>JASCZI010181969.1:7049-27370 GCA_036250425.1 Stylosanthes scabra
AACGCATTTGCAGATACGAGAAGGATAACTAAATCCTATATACCTGCTGAAAATGCACCAATTAGAATCGATGTTCCAGCAGAACAAACAATCACTGAAACGAGTGCACGCCAAAAGCGTGGTAGGCCCGTTGGTTCTAAGGATAAAAATCCTCGTAAAAGGAGAAATATAGGTGATGACAACAATGCAAATGCTCTTTCTGTTGAAGAGGATAAAAACATAATTGAGACTCCTGAAGCAGCCCAAAGTAATGACATAGTTGAAATATCAAAAGAAGTCATGGTACCTGAAGATCACCAGAATGATGAAATTTCAATAAACTATATCTTAACGGGTGAAAGATTTACCCGAAATGAAATAGTTATCGATAATATATTTGTATATAATGCAGCATTGAATGTTATGAATGAGGATCTAGAACCTAAAACCGTCGAAGAATATCGACGGAGAGATGATTGGCCAAAATGGAAAAAAGCCATGCAAAATGAATTAGACTCACTAGCAAAACGTGAGGTCTTTGGACCTGTAGTCCAAACACCCGAAGGGGTGAATCCCATTGGATATAAATGGGTATTTGTGAGAAAAAGAAATGAAAATAATGAGATTACACGCTACAAAGCTCGACTAGTAGCACAAGGTTTCTCACAAAGGCCAGGCATAGACTATGAGGAGACATACTCTCCTATAATAGATGCAATTACCTTAAGGTATTTGGTTGGCCTATCTGCATATCATAAGCTAAAGATGCACCTAATGGATGTAGTCACAGCTTATCTATATGGGTCATTGGATCGTGATATCTACATGAAAATCCCTGAAGGATTAAAGATATCTAAGACATCCAATGCGAATCAACATGGGCTATACTCTGTTAAATTGCAAAGATCTTTATAAGGTCTAAAGCAATCTGTACGGATGTGGTATAACCGTCTTACAGAGTATTTGATGAAAAGGGGGTTCAAGAATGATGATATTTCCCCATGTGTTTTTATAAAGAAATCTGCGTTTGGATTCATTATAATTGCAGTGTATGTTGATGATTTAAATATCATCGGATCTCCAGAAGAGATTCCAAAGATAGTTGATATTCTAAAAGAAGAATTTGAAATGAAAGATCTTGGAAAAACTAAGTTCTGTCTCGGCCTGCAGATCGAGCACATGAAGGATGGGATATTTATCCATCAAAAGACTTACGCAGAAAAAATCCTCAAAAGATTTTACATGAATGAATCACACCCATTGAGTACCACAATGATCGTTAGATCATTAGATGTGAAAAGGGATCCGTTCCGATCTAAAGAAGATAATGAAAATGTTCTTGGTCCTGAAGTACCATATCTCAGTGCTATTGGAGCATTGATGTATCTTGCTAACAATACGCGACCTGACATATCATTCGCGGTAAATTTATTAGCAAGATATAGTTCCTCTCCAACCAGAAGACATTGGAATGGAATTAAACAAATCCTTAGGTATCTTCGCGGAACGGTTGATATGGGGTTACTTTATGAATATGAATCCAAACCACAATTAGTGGGATATGCAGATGCAGGATATTTATCCGATCCCCATAAAGGTAGATCTCAAACAGGATATTTGTTCACATTTGGTGATACGGCTATATCATGGAGATCTACGAAGCAGACCATAGCTGCGACCTCTTCAAATCATGCCGAAATCCTAGCCATACATGAAGTAAGTTGTGAGTGCTTTTGGCTCAGGAATTTGATTGGATACATTCAATCGTCATGTGAGTTATCCGACAAGAAGATAGCTCCGACAACTTTATTTGAAGATAATGCAGCATGCATCGCTCAGCTAAAAGGTGGGTACATCAAAGGAGATAGGACGAAGCATATTTCTCCTAAGTTCTTCTTCACACATGACCTTCAGAGTCAAGGAACGATTGATGTTCAGCAAATCCGCTCAAGTGATAATTTGGCGGACTTGTTTACGAAATCGCTTCCCACACCTTCCTTTGAAAAGCTGGTACATAAAATTGGAATGCGACGATTCCGAGATCTTAAGTGATGCTATCAACAGGGGGAGGCTGTACTCTTTTTCCTTCGATCAGATTTTTATCCCGTCAGGTTTTTGCTGACAAGGTTTTAACGAGGCAGTCTCATCCTTTAATGACATCCAAGGGGGAGTGTTATAAGATAACTTTAAATATTATGGATGTCACTCAACATGTAGCAAATAAAGTTGTCCCCCACTATCAAGTACTAGCTACAGCTAATATACCTTTCTTCAATAATAGGTTTCATATTATTTAATATATTATTGGCACTCATTCTTGTATATAAATAGGACACCAACGTACTTGAATAAACACACAACTTCAGTAGCAAAACAAAGCAAAACTATAATCTCTTGCTTCCATATACGTGCCTCCCTTTCATTATATCATCTATATTATTCCTTTTCTATTTTATTATAACAAATACCATATTTTATTTTATTTTTTGGTGTCTTTGTTTAATACCAAATTGGAACAAATAAACAAACGACGAAGCTTCTTTCAATTTTCCTATTATTATTCAACATAACTAGGGATGAGCATGGAATGGGTGTCCAAGTACCTGAACAAAATCAAACCAATCTGATTATATTGATTCCATATTCGATGGATAATTGGTTATAATTAGGGTTATTAGATCCAAACCAACTTGATTTTAATTGGTTCAGAATGTCACGTTATCTGAATCAATTTGATTATCCAATGAGATTTATATTAATTAAAAAATAATAAAATATATTAGAAAAAATCTTGAGAGCCAATATAGTTTGGAGTTAATGCACTTGATAATCAGTTATGAATGATAACTCATATAATTTCGGATGATAACATTTTTTATTTCGGATGGTAAATTTTTTAATTTTGAATGATAACTTAATTATTGGCTCCTTAAGGGCTCCCTAGTGTTGGTTCCGTAACATTGTTGAATATAATAATATATATACAATTTTATTCTTCCTAACTCAAATTATTATATTTATAGTCGTTAAAAGAATTTATTATATTTATTAAAGTATAAATTTGATAGTAGAAAAAGTTAAATACACAAACAAAGTGTATGAGTCTCAAAGTGAGTGAAGGAGAGAGCGGGAGAGAGAAAACGAGGGTGTCTCAAAGTAAGGTTTCCGGCTTGGCCGACGGTGGAAATAAGGGGGAGAGCGAGGGGCGGGTTGCACCAGGTGTTAAGGAGGCTACCACAATGGGAAAAGTGTCCTTTCGGGACAAGGTCGTCGGAAAGGATGTTTCAAAAGCTTTAGAATTGGCAGAGACCATTGATGATGATCTTCTTGGATCGGTGACTGGCAAACAAGGTGATTATTGTCCTCCTTCGGTCACTTTCACAGAAGAGACGCGTTCGATCTTTTCACAACCTTACAAAGATGCAGTGGTAATCAAAGTCCTCGGCAAACACTATAGCTACACTACTTTATCCTATAAGCTTGGAGGAGTATGGAGGTTGAAGTGCGGCTATGAGATGATGGATGTAGGGCACGGCTACTTCTTAGTGAAGTTCGATTCTCTGGAGGAGAGAGAGAGGATTTTGACAGGTGGGCCTTGGATGGTGAACGGTCATTACGTGGCTGTGAAACCATGGACTTCTACTTTTAGAGCGGGTGAAGAATCGTTTGGTTCAACGATGGTGTGGCTCAGAATCGCGGGATTACCAATATGGTATTATCATGAAAAGCTCATGACAAAGATAGCCTCGGCTATTGGCAACCCTATCAAAATTGACTTGGCAACAAAGTCGGAAGAGAAAGGCAAGTTTGCGCGAGCTTGTGTGCAAATCGATTTGGGATTACCGGTAGTTAAAAAGGTGAAAGTAGATGGAGTGGAATATGATATTGAGTATGAGAGTCTGTTCTTAGTATGTGATTCATGCAGCTGCTATGGACATGATGCCAAGGAGTGCCAAAAGAAGAATTCCGAAGAGCCAAAAGCTCCTCCGGTAATCGGAGAGGTTAGTAATGGTGGCGGCGCCGAAAATGGAAAGGAGGGAACAGATGCACATCCAGGGAATGAAACGGGCAAGAATCAAGGGATGTTTGAATTTGGCAACAATCCCGGAGTAATTGGTGAAAATTCAAATATGCCATTTAATGGAATAAAATCATTCCATGATCCTCTTATCCACGTAACTGGTCATGCAGAGGAGGGTTGGCATGAAGTCAAAAGAAAAGGAAAAAAAGTTGTGGGCCAATCCCAATCAGCTGCAAAGAATAAAGGCCCATCTTCTACTAACATTAAATTGGGTTCGTTTCTTAAACATAAGAATGGGCCACCCTATTTTCTTGTTAAACCCAATAACAACTCTTTTTCAAAGAGTGTTGGTATTCACATTAAAGAACGTTCTCAGAACCATCAAGCCTCTCCCCTGCCATCCAATAACCATAAACGGCAAAGACCAGCTTCACTTCAGAACTCACATGTTGCTGCTGATCTGAAAGCGAGCTCTTCTAACACCGGCGACAATGCACACCCTTTGGAGTGCGATGGGTCTAAGGCTTCCCATGACGCCGGGAACAATACCCAATAATGGGTGTGCGATTGTTCCTCACCTTCTATATCTCTGGTTTTTTATGGATAGTCAAAATTTCAATATCTTAGCTTGGAATGTGTGTGGAGCTTCTAATAGATTAGCTCGTGATCATTGAAAGAGTTAGTTAAAAATATAAATCGGCTTTTTTGTTAAAAATATAAATCGGCTTTTTTTATGTTGCTTGAAACTCATGTTGCTTTCACTAGACTAAAATGTTTCTGAGAAAGATTGGGTTTTTTTGCCATTGGGATTGTGGAGGCTTCTGGCCACAAAGGAGGTATTTGGTTTTTATATTCCGTTTCTAATGTTTCTTGCAATATTATTGATAGCTTTGATCAATGTATCTCTGTTGAGGTTCGGATGGGTAGTACTGTTTGGATGTGAAGTGCTGTTTATGGGAGTCCCCAACATCATAATAGAATTTTTCTTTGGGACCGTCTTAATTCAATGGCTTCAATGTATCAACATCCTTGGGTTTTGCTTGGTGATTTCAATGAAATTCTACATCATGATAAAGTGAAGGGTGGTAATTTCTATAGTTCTCATTTTGATATAAATTTGTTGAAACCATGGATTTTTGTGGCTTCCTTTATTTGCCAAGCTCAGGTAGAGCTTTTACTTGGTATCGCAAGGTTCAAGGTGGGCGTGAGGTAGCTAAAAAGCTTGATAGAGCTATTTCTAATGTTGCTTGGCATGAGTTATTCCCAGAAGCTTTCTTGGAGATTATATGTCGTCTTCACTCAGACCATTGCCCTATTCTTCTTCGTTGCTTCGGAATGCCTACGCAAAAAGGAAACCGGCCTTTTAAGTTTCAGCAAGCCTGGACAACTCACCCTTCCTACAAATCAGTTGTTCAACAAGCTTGGATTAGCAAATCCCCCAACATCTCTGATTGCTTAGCTAATGTTCAAGAGTGCTCCTTGGTTTTTAATAAAGAAATCTTTGGTAATATTCATGTCAAAAAGAGGACTCTTGAGAGAAAAATTGATGATATTCAAAAACAACTTGAACAAGTGGACATCCTTTCTCTTCGGGTGAAGGAGCAGAGCCTTCTTGATGAGTATAATTTAGTCCTTCAACAAGAAGAAATGTTGTGGGCTCAAAAATCTCGCGAACAATGGGCCAGGCTTGGGGATAAAAACAACAAATTTTTCCACATGCAAACTCTGATCAGAAGAAAATGCAATAAAATTCATGGGCTCTTCATCAACAATTATATTTGGGAAACTGATGCTACCATTCTCCAAAAAGAAGCTAATTGTTTTTTCCAATCCTTGTTTTGTTCCACAGAAGACATTGAGCTTAACTGTATGGGAGAATATCCTTTGCCTGTGTTGAGTTTTGATACCTGTAGTGCTTTAACAGCAATTGTTTCTATGGAAGAGGTTAAATCTGCTTTGTTCAGTACAAATCCTCTCAAAGCCCCCGGTCCGGATGGATTTCAAGCTGTGTTTTTCAAGGAATATTGGAGCATTGTTGGCCATGACCTTTGGGCTGTGGTGAGAGATGCTTTTTTGGGTTCCACTCTAAATTCTTCTATTTTTGATACGCTTATTGCCTTAATCCCTAAGGTTAGCTCCCCTTCGACTCTAAGAGAATTTCGTCCAATTAGCTTATGCAATGTTGTTTATAAATTAATTACCAAGGTGCTTGTTAACTGTCTTCGCCCTTTTCTTCCTGATATTATTGGGCCCCTCCAAGGAGGTTTTATCCCGGGTAGGGGTACTACAGATAACATCATTGTAGCCCAAGAGGTATTACATTTTATGAAATGCACGAAATCCAAAAAGGGGGCTCTAGCTTTTAAAATTGATTTAGAGAAAGCCTATGACAGAGTTGATTGGAGCTTCTTGGAGCAAACTCTTATTCACTTTGGTTTTCCCCCTTCTATTATTCGCTTGATTTTGACTTGTGTGAGATCTTCCAGGCTTTCCATTATGTGGAATGGATCAAAGCTTGATGGCTTCTCTCCTCATAGGGGTTTAAGACAGGGTGATCCGATGTCGTCCTACTTGTTTGTTCTTTGCATGGAGCGTTTGGCTTGTTTTATTACCAAACAGGTTGTTGATGGTAACTGGGATCCTGTAGCTATATCTCGTGGTGGGCCTCGAATATCTCATTTAATGTTTGCAGATGACCTGCTTCTCTTTTGCAAAGCCTCTAAGGCTCAAGTTCAGCTGATTATGAAGACCCTCAATCTCTTCTGCAAAGCATTAGGCTTGAAAGTGAATCTAGAAAAATCAAAAGCCTTGTGCTCCAATTGTGTTTCCAACAGAAGGAGAGACATGTTCACTGGTATATCCTCTATCCGCTTTACTCAGAATCTTGGAAAGTATCTTCGAGTGAATCTGAATCATGATAGAGTTAATAGAGCTACCTTTCAAGGCGTTATTGACAAGGTTCAATCTATGCTTGCTAGTTGGAAGGGTCGTCTCCTTAACAAAGCTGGCCGGCTTTTTCTCATAAAATATGTTGCTTCTTCCATCCCTGTTTATCATATGCAGGTTGCCTACTTTCCTGATTATGCTTGCAACAAGATTAATTCTATGAAGCGTCAATTCTTATGGAAAGGCAATATTGAAGGTCGTGGTTTGAGTCTAGTTAATTGGAAAAAGGGTGGTGAATCCTAAGGGTTATGGTGGTCTTGGGGGTGAGAGATGCTAGATGTGTTAACGTAGCTCTTCTTGGTAAGTTAGTTTGGCAGCTCATGCATCGAAAAGATAAGTTATGGGTCCAAATCATGATTGCCAAATACCTTTCCTCTAGTTCTGTTTGGGATTGTCCGACCCAAAATTCTTCATTCATTTGGCGAAGTATTCATCATGCTAGTCTTTGGCTACGTGATGGGTACTCTTGGTGCATTAGACCTCTTGATCAATCTTTTTGGTTTGATAATTGGAATCTGGATGGGACAGTGGCCGAGAGACTTCCCTTTGTTCATATTTCAGATATTGCGCTTTAAATTCAGGATGTTTGGCGAAACGGACAATGGTGTTTCTTTGGTTGCTACTCCATCATCCCTGTTGAGGTCAAGTTGGCCATTCAACAGTTTAATCCGAGCACTTAATCTAGGGTTGAATCGGGCTGGATTTGGGGCCACTCTAATCTTTACTCCTCAAAAAGTGGATATAATTGGCTTGCTCATAGGCCTTTTGGTTGGAACCAGAACACTAATTGGTCCCGGGTTTGGAGTCTTAAAATTCCTGAAAAGGTAAAATTTCTCATTTGGCTCTCTCTTTTTTCAGCCTTACCTACTGCTGCTTTTTGATTTCATAGATCTCTCTCTAATTCTGCCATTTGCTCTCGATGCCATAATGATGATGAAACTATCTTGCATTGTCTTCGTGATTGTTATCATACCAAGGCTTTGTGGCATAGGCTTGGGTTTTCTTCTGCAAGATTCTTTGGTGTTTCTAATGTGCAAGTTTAGTTAAAAGAAAATATCATGGACAACACCATCAAGTTTTTTGCTGCTCTTTGGTGGATTTGGTGCAACCGCAATAATGATATTTTCAATTTTGATCATCCTTGGAATGAGACTAAAATTCAGATTCTTGTTTCTAGTTCTTGCAAGGGTTTTCTTGCATCCTTTCACTCTCAAAAGGCTGCTGTTACCCCCTCTTTATTATAGGATTGGATTGTCCCTTCTTTAAGTTGCTATAAGGTTAATTGTGATGCCAGCTTCATGATGGATATTGGAAATGGTGGACTTGGCTGTGTCATTCGTGACTGGATGGGCAAGTGTGTTAAAGGTTGTTCTAGGATACTTCCTATGAGTTCGGTTATTCGCGGCGAGCTTTATGCCATATGGAGGGGTTTGGTTCTTGCTTGGGAAACTAGTCTCAAAGAAATTGTTTGTGAATCAGATTGCTTAGAAGGTGTTATGCTTATTCATGACGTGGTTGCTGCTGATCATGCAGTTGATAAGGATTTCATCTATAAAATTCAGAAACTTCTGGATCGAGATTGGAAAGCTTCTATCTGTGCTGTCTTGCGCACAGCTAACTACGTGGCTGATGCAGTTGCTAAAGCTGCTGCCAAGAATACATCTACCTATGTTGAATGGTTCGAATCTTCTACTGAGGTTTTAGTTTTGATTAAGAAGGACATGGGCTTTGAGTCCATAGACAGTCCTGAGTAGTTTCTTTTTTTCTCCTTTTTTTTTTCTTTTTTCTTTCCAAGACAAAAAAAAAAGTATAAATTTGATAATATATTACTTTTTTATTAATTTTTTTATTATTATTTATTATTGACAGTCCTGAGTAGTTCCTTTTTTTTTTCATATTTTCTATTTTTTTTTCAAAATTTTGTTTTCATCAGGTATCCAATTACCCAAACCAATCCAACTCGAATTTAATCGGTTCGGATTCATTTATTAAAAATTTTTAATCCAAACCAACCCAAATCAATTAAAATTTAGTCGGTTCGGTTTCTATTTTTTCTTCAAACCCAAGTCAACCTAACCGGTGCCTATTCCTAAATATAACAAGGGTCTTTGACCACCCCTATTAAAAAAATAATTAAAATACAAATAAATAAAAAGTTCAACACAATGACTCTTATCAATATGGTTCTGACGAGTGGAGCAAAACATGAAAGAAAAAAAAAAAACTTCAGCCAACTCGAGTATTAGGATTCTCTAATTGGGGCATTATTGCTTCTGCATATGTGAAGGATTAATTTGGTTCAAGAACAAACTCTGTAAATAATAATAATAACTAGGAATGTAATACGTGTTTTTTTGGTAAGATATCTTAAGTAAATTATATTTTGTCATTCAAGGACTGATTAGAGATATAAAATTGAGATTTTGCATATATTAAATACATTTTAACTTAAAATATTCTGCTTTTGTTTATCTAAAGCATAATTATCAAAACCCAAATTGGTAATCAAACGTATGGGTTTAGTAAAGTTTTCGGTCAAGTATTCCTACTAAAAAAACAAAAGCTATCTTTTTTATGTTTGGAACTTAAAATGTGAAGGAGTTTCTGCTATACTTTGCTGCTAGAGGTGCTTATGAGAGCTTATATAAGAATAAATTTTCAGAGTTGCTCTAGTCTCTTAAAAAATAAAATGACAAATTAATTTTAAATTTTAATTAAAAAAAAAAACCAATTTTAGCTTCAATTAATTAAATCACTTGTATTAGTACAAAACATATTAACAAAAGGTCATTCTAGTAATTTAATACTTTGAGAGAAATTATAAAATACATGTACCAAGCATTATATGTGTGCTTCTATTTATTGAGACCTAATTTTGAATTATTTTATCAAAATATCACGTTGTAATTCTCTGTAAACAACATTTTCAGAGCTCAAAGATTTCAACAACTTCTTTAGAGTTACAACATTACCGGATCGAGCATCAGATAAATTATTGGGTTACTAGATCACTAGTTTGACTTATATAAAATTTTACATTTTTGTTATTTTTTTTCATAATAAGTGTTCTTTTCTAACTTTGTTCGTTTTTTTTTTAATAAAATTAAACTTTTGCACTTCAGCTATTTATTGGAAAGATTTTTTTAGATAGTTCAAAATTTTTGACACAATTGGAGAGAGGTAGAAACCTCAAATTTCTTTCGATATTGTCATTAAGAATTCAATGATGATTCAAAGTTACAGCAAAATAAAAAAAAATTACAATAGAAAAAACATCTCTAAGCACCACACCAAAATATTTAGTAATTAAAGATCTCATGTTTTTTATCTTTATCATACACATCACCTTATATTATTTACTATCTGCATTGATCATCTTAAAAACCAAAAACAAAGAGGCTCCACTTTAACATAAACAATAATAAAAGGAGGCTCAACCTCAACACAAAAAAGAAAAACTCAACTTCTAACCAAAACAATTAACACCTTAAAAAAATAAAATAAAAAATAAGTATAGTCTTAACAAACATCACCCTCAATGCAAACAGTAACGAAAAAACCTCATAACTTTCTTTGAAGATATAAACATAATCAAATAAACGAACAACAAATTTTGCAATAAATATTTAATATCCAACATAACTTTCTTTGAAGATTAAACATAATCAAATAAATGAACAAAAAAGTTCAACAATTGATTTCCATTCTATTGGTAATTTCATACACCTCAAACAAGCATATCCTAAAGATAGTGTTTGTTCAAGAAGACTAGCACAGAGATTAAGGAATGAATTATGAGTCAGTATCTTGTTTAGTAACTAGAGACTGGAATTAAAATTTCAATTCCTATCTTCAAAGCTACATTTGGTAGCAAAAATTGAGATTGAGATTGAAAATTGAAACTTAGTATTGTGTTTGGTTAATAGAGACTGGAATTAAAATTTCAATATCTGTCTCCAAAATCTAATATTTTCAGTATCTCCAGAAAGTGAAAACTTTAATTTCTAGAGATTGAAATTTTTAGGAATTGAGACTGAAACTTTAATAACTTTCTTTTACTTAAATACTCTCACTTGATATTAAAATTTTCAATATTAACTTTTGTCCCTTTACCAACTTAATTTAACATCTATCTTTCATTTTCTATCTCTTAGTAAATTATAAACCAAACACAACAACACACTTAATTACATCTTAGTCTCTAAGTCTCCATCTCTCATTCTCTATCGCTCAATCTTTGTCTCTATTCCAACTGCATACCAAAATTTCAATCTCTTCAATACTTTCAAAATAGGGACACTTGAGACTTAATTTTTTGGAACAAAAAATGAGACTTTAATTATTAAAGTCTCATTTTTTATTTCCAGAAAATGAGACTTTAATAACCTTTTTAAATCAAATACCATCAATCAACATTAAATATTCAAATACTAATTAAGTCTCTATATTCTAATTTCTGTTTTTTAATAAATTTTAAACCAAATATAATAATATATTTAATTCAATCTCAATCTTTCAGTCTTTGTCTCACTCTCCATTTCTCTTCCAAATGCACCTAAAGAGAAATAGAGTAAAATTTAGAAAGGTTATTTTTTATTTAATTTTATTTTTCAAACATAGTTCTTCCATTCATGTTGAAACCGAAGTTGACTAGGCAGAATCAACAAAACGACACGCAAGAATGCTTTTCATAGCAAAACTTAATGCATAGATTATAAGATAGGAAGCGTTTCCCATGAGACAGTTTGTTTTCCTATCTCATCATGTGACACCTACAATTACCGTTGAGATATGACTTTTAGTTTAATAGACGGTTCTTATTGGTTGAATGATTTTTCAGTAGTCTAACTTTTTTGGAACTTACGCTGGACAACCACCGGTCATTATTGTTGCACGTTTTGGTCTTGTTGCTAATGCCTTTGAAAGGCAGCTTCCGTTGGTTTTGTTTAAGACGCCATTAGTCTGTTGAGGTATGCCATTTTGGTTGGGCCAGTTGAAAACCAATTGAATCTGGCATTTGGTATTTTATTTTTTTCCTTTTGGAAAAAAAATTGGTTATTTCCAACCTTATCATCCCTCAATGTGAGTCTTTCGGCATAATAAGGAAAATAATTAAGGTTTGATCCATTTGGACATAGCTTTAATTTTCGAGTTTCTCAATCGTATTTGTGTTGAGGTTTTTATTCAATCATTTATCTGCGACCACTGCTTTCAGCATTGTTTATCTTTGCAATAGTCAAAGTTGATGTCTTCAAGTTCTTCCATGTTTAAAAGCAGTAATTTTTCTTCACACCGGCATCCTCTGCTGTGCTATCACGGCCAGCGACCGGTGTTGCGTGTGTTGTTAACCAAGGATAATCCTAGTAAAAGATTTTGGGATGTTTATATTATGATGTAAAAATTCATTTTAAATCGTAAATAAGAAAATACAGAAAAGTTAATAAGGGATAAGGGAAAACTGATCTCGATTAGAAAATTTTGTTTCTCAAAAAACGACAACGTTAGCCTTCCATGACAAAAAATGGTCATAGGAATAGGAAGGAACTCACGAGCCATTTACTTGTAACTGTCTACTTATGGAATTTAATTCATTTAAATAAGAATATTTATGGGAATCCACTTTGCGCAAAACGACGACTGGGAGCTCCATTGTAACATTGGATAACACCTATTAAGGATGTCTCATGGGAAAAGTTTCCTATAAGATAAGATACATTACTTGTATACTATAGATTGCATTTGAACAATACATGTTCAAGCGAAAATGACTTTTTCATGAACGTGAAGAGGTCTCAGAATACACATCGCTATCATTCAAATGCACATCCACAGTAGAGTGCAAATTAATCACTCAGCTTGCAGACATCAATGAACTTCTGTATTGCGTTGTGGTATTGCGTTCCCTGTATAAAGGGCAAGCAAATATTCAAGTTAGAATCGTCGCTTGCTAATTTGCTATATCATCATATAAAGTGCACATATCTACAAGAAACATCCTAAGTGCACATTAACCACATACTAGGGGACACGTACATGTATAACAATATAGGACCAACAGAAAACAACTCAGACCAACCGAACAGGAATTTAGGGATAGCAATACAACTCATACCAGCTGTATAAACCCCGCTTTGATGCGGGTGGGTTGAGCAGGGCAGGGGCAGAGCATGGTTTGAGTATAACCGGCCAACCGCCCCTGCTAATTTAATTTAATTTCCATGCACTATGTGTATGAGTTTTATATAGACAACCAATTATATATTGACACATCAGCAAACATTAATTAATTTTCAAACATACTACTTCAAAAGTCATAAATGCATAAATCTGATTGGACGACCGTATAAAACTCTTTACATACATCAAAATTAATATATATATATATATATATATATATATATATATATATATATATTTATAAAAAGATTAATTTAAGAAGTTATAGGGATGGGGCAGGTACACTGCAATGTGAGTTAGAGTGAAAATTTTACTATCCGCAATAGAATAAAGTAGGATAAGTAGGATGGGACGGGTCGAGTAGTGAGGAAACCCACCACTACCCGCCCCATTGCCAACCCTAATCAATATACCAAAGAATATGCAAATGACTACATGTTGAGAAATTTTTAAAAAATAATTAATGAAAATAAATTAGCAAGTGCCAGATAGTTGATCGTACTATCTAATGGCATAACAATAACAAGTGTGGAAGAAATTTTGTTTCTGTTAATTTCTCTTTGTCAAACAAATAAATAACGAGTTTGGTTCCCAATTATCCTTTCAATGATATACCCTATCAGTAAAACTTATGACTGACTCTGACACAGACAGTTTCATAGAATTCATTCCTAGCATGTCAAAATCAAGCAAGGAAGCTACAATTTCATAAGAAAAGGGTTCAATGCAAAGACAAGTAGACAAACAAACATTAATCAAGGTATGTTTCCATGGAAAAAAAGCATATAGTTCATGTATCAAAAAGTAGGAATGCTATGTAATCACATATCAAGAATACATGCAAAATAATAAAGATAAATAATTATGCAATGTTCAATAGCACCATGGAGAAGAAACTGAAACTGGTAAAAACTTAAAAAGTACCTCCCAATAAAGTTGGTGACAGTCCATGCACTGCCAGAACTCTATATTCTTGTTAAATAAGCAATTTGGAATTTTTTGAAAACCCTTTGCAGCTTCAATAGCCTCTTCAGTAGACAGTGGCTTTTGTATAAATCTCCCATTGCATTTTGTACACCTTGACATCAGTTGATCCTCACTAATTTTTAACTGAAAGGCTTCAATCACCTGAAACAAATTTCCATTTTAGCACCCTCAACAGCATACCATCAGTTTCTCCAGGAATACACGGGTAATAAATTTTCGAATTCAACTACGGAGCTAATTCTATTCAGCCAATATCAGTCAATTTTTTTGAATCCTAAATTCTAAACCCTAAATTCTAACCCTAAACTCTAAATCCTCCAAAAAATGAGGTTTAGAAAAATAATTTTACAACAAAGAAAATTAAAGTTGGCTAACATCGGCTGCTCAAAAGTTAGTTTCCTATACATTTCCTAATTTTTCTACCTGATTAGCAATGATGTTGAGCTAAGGATACAACTTCAAAATATGTGGGATAACATCAATCCTAAAATGAGCAATCTTGCATATCATAAAGTTAAAAGTTCATGACTAAAATTAAGAGTATATTCTACATTAAGATATGTATAATATCAAGTACACATACCTCAACTAGTTGTTCATTTTTCAGAAGACTCTTCACTTTATATATTTGGTTAGTTATTAGATATTCATATCTTAGCAACTTGGCATCTCGCGTCAAAAGTACTCTTTGCTCTCTGCGTGCTTGCTCTATCAACTCCCTGAATATAATTGAAGTTTCACAGAAAAAAGATGATATAAGGTCAGACTAAAGCACTAAGGTAAAATAAAAAGCATATCGTATTTACAACCTTGGTTCAGGCTTCTTTGAATAAGGAATTGCAGCATCCATCCCAACGCATCGTAAATGTTTAGCCAAACCTTCAACCTGAGTAGTTTTCATTACCAGAGTTATATTCAATTTTTAAATACCAACCATAAATTCTAAAATTACAATAGCTTCTATTTTTTTCTGGTAAAAGGATTCAATAAAATGAACAGAAAAAAATACAAGTCAACGGATGAGACATGAAATAGTCATAGTTAAAATGCTTACCATAACATCACAAAGGAACTTTGGATATCCATCCCCTCCAACTGATGGGTCCCAAGGTGGGATACCTTGCCACTCATCGAATTTTTCCAAATGATTTACATTGTTAATGCCATTAGTTGATGACCGCTTTTTTGCTTTCTTTTTTGAGGTTTTGGGTCTTTTGTCAGACTCCTTTAACAAAATTTTGTCACCATATTTTTGCACAACTTTCAAAAATACATCTGAAGGTGCGTTAACCGAACATGGTGACTTTTGGATTGTCCTTTCAGCTGAAGGTGTCACCCGACCAGCATCAGAACTAGTAGTGGCTTGAACAATTGATAAGGCTTCACAAAATTGCATTCCTAAAACATTATCATTCAAATCATGCTTTGCAAAAAGTTCTTTCAGCCCAACATTTGGATTTGCATTAGACAATTTGGTTGTCTCAAGAAGAAAATCTCCTGCAGTCATAATTTAAAAAATGTGATAAAAAATTATAATAAGCCTCATGTTATATGGAGAACAATTCATATTTCTAGAATACAAATATTACATGGGAAATAAATGAATATATTCAATGATCTAATGGTATGACAGAAATATAATGAAAAAGGTTTCTATGCTTATAAAGTGGATGGATGTAAGAAACAATAACAGTCATATATGAAAGGTCCAGATTTGAGCAAAATACATGCGGTCAAATTACAATATTAATTTGATTTCTTATTAGTATATATCATTATAGATGATACAAAATATAAACCATGAGACAATTAGACGATAAACCCACAAAAAGTCAATGAATCTTCACTATATCTTTGTATTCCTCTGCCATCTAACTTCAACAATTATTTCACAATAAAAATTTCATAGATGACTGTGCTTTGCAAGAATCTGTTTTGTTCTGTAATTGAAAACGATGGTCAAGTTGATAACACCGTGAACTGTTGATTCCAAGGGTGCTACACAAATCCCAAGTATTTCATGCAATAATACTTAGCTGTAGGACCAGGGGAAGTCAAGCATTCCTAATTGGCTACCAACATGAAAGCTTTTTATCAAGTATATTAAGCAAATACTGAACATGAGATAAATCTTTAGCTATTAAGTAACAGAAACTAGAGGGATCAAATGAAAAAGGGAGAAGCAAGAAGATAGATTCAAAATAGCACTACACAAAAAACCTATTGCAACATTTTCAAATCTCTAGTGAATCAAGAACCAAAACGAAATTTTTAATACTACTCCAATGAAAGAAGTGCAACACAATGACATTCTAGATAGCAGGCACAGGTGCAGATTTAGTGGTATAAAATTTTCAAGCATTACAAACCTGTATTTGCAACTTTTGAATTGAAGACGTTAAATATTTCAACTAAGCAATGAGCATCCATAGCTGCATATGTTATCTGCTCTTCTGTAAGAGGACGACATGACCAATCACTACATTGGAGTTCCTAAAGTACGTATAAGTTTAGTAAACAATTTATGTAATTGAGAAAAGCCATGAACTACCTAATCATGGAATTCCAGGGAATAACCAAATCAGATCCTAGTACAAACAAGAGATTCCCCTTTCCCCTTCATATTATGGACATCCAAATTCCATTAAAAAACATATAAAAGACAATAACATTCAATGAACATTACTATCTGTAATTTGCAATATTTGTTTTGAGATCAAACAAACTGATTCTTCAGAAATCACTTTGCATAGCTAAGATATTCTGATCAATATAATCCTGCAAATAGGAGACCAAGTATATCTTCTTATTAGAAAGCACATAAACAAACAATAAACAGGCCATTATTAGATGGAAAATGTGTTTTCCCAAATATGTGTGCAATGTGTAGTGCAAGTTTGGTCACATTGAACTACATTGTTTGGTAATTGGTCATAACAATCTTGTTGGGTTTTTGCATAAGATTAACTCTACGCCGCTGTTTTGATGTTTTTTGTTACTGTGTGATCCATATATCTCTATCAACAAGTTATCAGGCAAGGAAGTCTTGTGGGATAAGACTATGCATTTGACTTTCATTTGATGCAAATCACATGATCTTTCTAGATACGTTGAGAGATGGAATGGTTTGTTTAACTTATAGCTCTATTTTCTATTATTCCGTTTTTGTCCATTCTAGACATGTATCTCTATAACCCAGTGATCAATAACTTAGGAATTAGCTAAATCACTCTTCATAATTAAAATAAATCTTTTTATTTGGTAATGGTAATGCCCTTCTTGGGAGGCCATTCATGCAATTGCACAAACTTTTTTAGGATGATTGATTCTTAAAAAAATTAAGCATACTTCTTACCAAATGACAGAATGAGCCCTGATAATCTCATTTCCTATTCAAACCAACACACATAAAAAATCAGACAGAAGAATAAAAGCTTCCAGCAGTACAAGTTTGTATTTTTCCTTTTCTGTTTCTTTTTCGTTCCCTTCCTTTCTAGAGGAAGATTAGGAAAGATATAATGGCAACAATGTAACAGTTTAGGTACTATAATAGTAAAGTGAATATGACTTCCCAAATGCATATAGAAAACACACAATAACAAATAACTTCACACTACGGACCATGTAATTTATTAAAGTATCCAGTTACAAACAAGTAAACGCTAAAACGCCACTGGTAATCTAAATTGACACATTTACATGCAATAAAAGTTGAATAGCATGCGCAAACAAACCTTTGAGAGTGGAAAACCCAGGACTTCCACGCATATATTTGACAAACTTTTAGTCTGCTTCGGTGCATTCCTTCCATGCTTCTTATGATACAGAAGATTGTACAGACTCGTGATATCCAAATATGGCTCAACCTACGCACAATTCAGTTCAACACAACCTATCATAATCACAAATTAACATAACTTCACTATTCTATTCATGTGAAGCCCCATTTCGGTTAATTTACAAGGTTAATTTACTACCGAATGTAAATTATTGTTCAAGTTAGTCCTCCGAGCGAAGTATAGCTTAAATTAAAAGAGTAAATACCATTTCCATCATTCAAAAATTCCTAAGCGGCTTGTCACACTATGTCACCATTTACAGGGGTCAATTACACCGGTTAATTAGATGGCTGGGTAACAATTAGAGATTTTCGAAGGTGGAATCTCAGGTGGAGTTAACTTCACATGAAGTTGTCATTTTAAAATCATTAGATTACACTCTAGTCAAATGTTAGATCATCTAACGGTATTTAACAAGCAACTTCACATGAAATCGATTACACCTGAGTATTCACCATTTTCGAATTATGGAGGGGCACTTTGTCCTTTGAACAAATGATTAGCATCAGGAATGGCATTTAATCTAAATTAAATTATCCAACACCCCCTCCAATTCAATCTATTCAATTACAAGCCACCATATATGCCAATACATATTGCTAGTGCATTGAGTTTAATATTGATGCATGTTTAAGCAATTATTCAATCACTAAAATCAACGTCCTAAGCGAGACAATGTTTTACAAAATTGAGAGTCAGCTCAATGTTCTACAAAATGAGAATCTAAGCAGTTCATTTCAGAATCTCCAGAACTTGATTGAAAACCAAGCATTCAATCTAATAAACAAGGAGATTGTGATCCTCTAAGCCTCTAACCTTATCGAAACCAGGTTTGCAGCCATGGGAACAGAAAGTGGAAGACAGGTATATCAAATCCTGCTTGAATCTGAAACCGAGTTTCAAGGTCTCCGGGGATTCCAGCATTTCTCGGAGCGGTTCCCATAGCGAGGAGAGAGGGATGGAAAGAAGGTCGAGGAGGAAAACGGCCGAGTCAGGTTCCGAGTCGCCGCCGAGTTGGCACGCGATTTGGAGCAGCGACACGTCGGGGAACGACGATTGGTGTGTTCGGACGGGCTTCCACTCGGCGTCGAGCCCGACGATTGGGGACTGAGTCAGGGACCGAGTGAAGAGGGTGAACTCGGGCGAGTCGGTGGAGGAAACTAGGTGTACTTTGAAAGGCTTCTTCTGGGATTGGGAATCCATGAGTAGAAAATTTTATCTGTGATTTGTTGTGCAATTAATAGTTGATTTATTAAAGTTTTCTTATAAAAGTAAAGCTATAAAATGAGAGAATAATAAGAAAAGCAAAAGAGAACTAGAGAGAGCATAAGAGAGAAATTCTTATTGATTTCTGACTAGCCTATTTATAGTAAAAGATTTACTATTATATGAAAATGAATAAACGGTTATGATTTATTTACTATGCAACATAGTAACTTGATTTGGAATGGACGGCCATGATTTATTGGGTTACTATGCAGCATAGTACTGCATAGTGTCGGCGGCTGCCGATACCAATAATTCATAACACTCCCCCTTGGACGTCCATTACGGATATGTCTCATTAAAAACCTCGTCAAGAAAAATCCTGTGGGACAAAAACTTGACTGAGGGAAAAAGAGTACGATATCCTGTATGATGAGTACTGCCTCGTTAAAAACCTTGTCTGGAAAAATCCTGTGGGATAAAAACCAAATCAAGCGAAAAAGAGTACAGTCTCCCCCTGTTGGTCACATCACTTAAGATCTCGCAATCGTCGCATTCCGATCTTGTATACCAACTTTTCAAATGTGGATGTAGGGAGTGCTTTTGTAAATAAGTCCGCCAGATTATCACTTGTGCGGATCTGTTGAACATCAATCGACCCTGGATTTTAAAGGTCATGAGTGAAGAAAAACTTGGGGGAAATATGCTTTGTTCTATCACCCTTGATGTATCCATTCTTGAGCTGAGCGATGCATGCCGTGTTATCTTCATATAGTGTTGTCGGAGTTATCTTCATATCAGACAACCCGCATGATGATTGAATGTATCCAATCAAATTTCTCAGCCAGAAGCATTCACGACTTGCTTCATGTATTGCAAGTATTTCGGCATGATTTGAAGAAGTCGCAGCTATAGTCTGTTTCGTAGATCTCCAAGATATGGTCGTGTCACCAAATGTAAACAAATACCCTGTTTGAGATCTACCTTTATGGGGATCAGATAGATATCCCGCATCTGCATAACCCACCAGTTGTGATTTGGATTCATATTTATAAAGTAACCCATATCAACCGTTCCACGAAGATACCTAAAGATTTGTTTAATTCCAGTCCAATGTCTTCTGGTTGGAGAGGAATTATATCTTGCTAATAAATTTACCGCGAATG
>JASCZI010181971.1:6894-28331 GCA_036250425.1 Stylosanthes scabra
TTACCAGTTAACCTTTAAGGTATGGTATAACTGTCAAACTCTAACTTGTTGACTTTATTATAATGAACTAATGAATGACACAAGAAACTAATTTCCTTATTCATTCAATCTCCTTGGCCAAGATTTTATTTAATTCAGTCATTATAATCATGGAGCTCAAACTCTTTACTGAGAATTGATGGATTCCTTATTGACTATTAACTAATTCTACAAGCATTTAAATCATACCCAATATCCATTCAACTAGCGCCCTAGGGCATTAGGTGTTCGGAATCAAAGTATAACAAATACATGGTTAATTGCTATGATAGTCGCAGGTCGAAAAAAACTCTAATACAATGTTCATCATGAGAATATCCTATTGACAAATATACGGTAATCATAACCATTAGGAATTCTCAGAGCGAGTCAGTTCAATGGTCATATCTCTATATGCACCATCTATATATATAATTTAATAACTGAGATCTATTAATCTTCATCCAATGAGGACCATTATATATATATTGATCTATTCGGATTATTTATGTCCATTTTAATAATCCTATGACCAAGAATATTTTAGATTAAATTTATAAAAGATTTATTTCTCAATATTATGATCTCAATCATAATGATAAATCCCTAAATTTAATCAAGGACCTTATTGTATTAACCCTTTAATACATACAATAATAATAAATTATCTTACACATAATAAATTGGATTGTGGTCATACTACTTATTCCGAATAGGTTCTTGGCCGGTTGGATCAGTTCCGGTGGAGTCCCAAATCAGCAACTCTCCTCGGTTGCTTTCATTCAACAACGAATTGTTTTATATTGACATGGACAGGTCATCCGCCCAGCATCACTTCTACATGAGATCACTTTCCATTGGCAATGATAACAAATACCAATGGGCTCCGCAGCTCTCCTTCCCATCTCATGATATATGGACCATCCCTAAACTCCTTATCGAAGATCATCTGTTTGGGTTTAGTCGCCGAACATTTGATGTGTGTGTTCGAACATCTTCAGTGACACAACTTCGAATACTTTCATACATCACATTGAAGAGGACTAACAGGCATAATGGAGAGATTGTTAATTTTGGAAGGCTTGACTTTGACCACAATGTCATACTCTTTCCTAAAGTAGCTTGCTAACCATACCACCGGTGTTAACATCTAAAGAATCTGATAATCGTTAACTCGTTTCTAGCCTGAACTGAAACTCATCTACTAAATAATTCCATGTTCTGGATTTCATACATCATCTAAATGTCAAATGTTCTTTTCTTATCATCGATTGTTCACTAAAAAATATTCATATTCACATACACATACACTGGCTAACCTCTCATAATTCTATGTTTTTCATAGGCATAGTTGTTGATCTAAAGTAGTTATCAATCTATAATTAAAATTATAGGCAAATATAAATATAAGTAAACCAACACATTTTATTTATCTATTTTTTTACAATTCTAACAATAAGGTTTCGACACACATATGGTGGGCCGTCCTTCAACTCAGCCACAAAAGCAGATTCGGAGTTTGATTCTTCCTCCGTTAAACTCTCTAAGTAAGACACTTTCTTGCCAAACAAATTTCTCTTTTTGTTCGACTCTAGCTCCTCTTTTTCCTTATTCAATTTCTCGATTTGTGTGACTTTCTCGGCCAACTGGGCCAGATCAAGGAATTGTTGATTAATCAATTTCTTCCAAATATTGAAGTTCAGACCATTTATGGCCATCTTAACTACTTCGGGTTCGGGTATAGGGGTATAACATTTATTCCTCATATTTTTAAAACGGATAGATAATCATCAATCGACTCTTCCTCTTCCCTTCTAACCGTGAACAGGTCAGAAAGAGTCACTTTCAACTCACCCCTAAAGAATTGATCGTGGAAGCTCCGCTCTAATTGTGCCCAGTTTTGAATCGAATTAGGCTACAAATTTGAAAACCAAGTAAAAGCATTTTTTATTAAAGACGAAGGGAAGTACTTCATTTCCAAATACTCATCATCATTTCCTAATTCCCCTATTTCGACAGTATAACAAGCTATGTGCTCGATTGTCGATTCACCACTTTCCCCTGAGAATTTGGTGAGTGACTTAGGCACTTTGAGCCCCCTAGGGAGTTTGGCTTGTTGAATGAAATTTGGGAACGGTGACACAAAATATGGCTGGTTAGTTATCCCTAGGTTAAACCCTGCTCTATTTAGTATTTGTTCCACGGCTTGGGTGATGTTATTCCCATATGCTTGAGCGGCATTCGCCACTTGAGCTCTGTTCCCGGGATCACCTCTGGCCAAGATTACTGGGGGGGTTCCTATAGTTGAACATTTGCTGTCTAGGAGGAGGATTAAAATTTTCTGCCAATTCGTTCACTTGTTGTGCTACTTGATCTATCCTAGCATTATTGTTTTCTATCATGGGTGTTAGCATTGTTGCCATTTGTTGGGTGAGCAAGTTCACTAGATCATGATGGCTTTCCTCAATCTGTTGCCTAAAAACAGCTAAAGACTCAGTCGTGTTGTTAACAGGACCAGAGTTAGTGGGCATCTGCCTAGGCATTTCTGGGAAAATGGACCTATTATTTCCTGTCGAAACCACCTGCGGTGGCGCCATCGTTGCCTGTGTTGGCTGCAGGGCTGGAGAGCTAACGGGGTTCGATGAAGAGGACTGAGGACCACCACGCATAGTTGGCGGATTATACGTCCCGAAATTGGGAGGTGTTCCTCCGGCCCCATAGGCACCGAAAGAGGGTTGCAGATTATTTAAATATCCATAATGACCTCCTTACGGAGGGGGAGGATACCAACCTTGTGGAATGTAATGAGTACTAGGAATTGGATTGGTGTAAACGAGATTATTCCTAACTGTAAAACCTCCTTGGCCTCTCTATGATGGTTTAATCGGGGGCGTATAATTAAGTGGTAAGTCAAACTCTGGTCAAGCGCCTTGGCTGGCCACATGAGGAGGTATCCACATATTGGTGGATGTAGGCACGAGTGGTTGGGTCCTACCCAACCACTGACATTCCCTTGGAATGGCGTACTCACGGGGTTATTTGATGGTGTGGACGTAGACGTCACCCTTGAAGGGCTAGGCTGCGTCCTGTCAGTTGCTACCGAATCCTCCGAGGACGTCGACGAAGTAACCACCCTTTCTTTCGCCATCACTATTTCTTTACCGCTTCGCAAACGAATCTTTCGCATGCGACTTCACAGCTTGCTTGATAAAAAAGTGGTCCCACTAGGCATGTCAATTTGTTTCGCTCAAATTTATCGACAGTGTCGAAATAGAAGCTGAGTACCACAATTTCAGATCGAGGAGTGAAATACGACTCCTTATCAATAGGTGAATCCTTCCACTTAATCAAGCAAGGCGAAACTGGGCTAACTTTATGTAATTTTATTGCAGTTATAAACTGGGCAATCGCCAGAGAGAGTAACAATGTAGTAAACAATAACAAAACTAGGGAATAGGAATATAAGAACATTCAACAGTAGAAATAAATGGAAGAGAAGACAAAAAGAAAATAACAAGTATAAAGACACAAAAGAAAAGAAAACAATAAAGAAAATGAAAGAAAGTACTCGTCGACTACTCACATGCAGCATGAAGATTTGAAGTGACTCAGAGAAGGGGGTTGAATCTGAGTACTCTTTTTGGCCAAGAAGGCAAGTGCAGCTTGCTGTTGCGTTTTGTCTCCTCGGGTTACAGGGAGACAAAAACTCACATTTATCTCCTAAAACGTAGCAGAGTAAAGAAAGCTTAAATTAAAGAGACACCAGCAAGTATCCTGGTTCGGCTACCACCACTGCAGCCTACATCCAGTCTCCACCACAACTATGGTGGAATTCCACTATAATTTCAATGAATTACAAACATCAATTCAAAGGAAATTACACTTGCCTTAACCAAGGACTTTCAACCTAAGCTAACCTAGCTTAGAAATCAACATGAGTGCTTCCCAACTCACAAGGGGAACCTCTCAGGCTCATGACACAAAACAGAAACTATTCTAAACTTAGAATCAATTTCCAATGGCTTTTCTCAAATCTATCACTCTTGCATTTTCTCTCAATGGCTTTTTCTAATACCCCACATTTGCCTTTTCACTTATGAGAACAAGAATGATAAACTAGAAAAGTAGGATATTCAATGAAGCTCTTTGAAGGAGAGATCTATTGCTGGAAATGCAATGATAATACTCAATTAATGTGTTTTCTCTCCTTGCTTCTTCTCTTGGCTGGACACCCTTTTATATAAGTGTGTTGCCTCCGAAAGATCAAAGCATTCTCCAATAAAACTTGAGCAAATCATCATTCTGGTTGGAGCAAATCTGATTTTGCAGCAGCTAGTGGTTGTGTGTGGCTCTACCAGCTTGCAAAACGTTCACTGCAATATTGGGCAGCAACAAGAACATGGTTGTGCAACCTTGCACACTGCTCTGTCACAGACCAGCAACAATATGTTGTCCTTGTATTCCCTCTTGCTTGTCCTTGTTGTACCATCTTAAATCACAACCCTTCATTTGCTTTGGCTCCAAGTTTTATTCTCCTTCCTTTGGATTAACATGTTGATGTTGTGCTTCCTTTCCCTTTGTGCTTCTGTAATGAGAAACTAGGGTTTCTTCATTCTTTAGTGCAGAACCCGAACCCTTTCTTTAGGTTAGTAATGTGATTTTTGTTTCACAAATCAAGACCTTTACTCTACTCTCATTCAAGTAAATGGGCTGCAACAACAATAGAATTGGGCCTGCATAAACTAACACAAAAATCAAACACTTTTGGGCTTTCAAACTCAATTAATTAATGTTTTGTCATCACACAATAATTTAATTGTTTCCTAAACTCAACACAGCACTTATATCGTTCTTCCGTTGCGTCTGAGGAGACTAGGAACTTGCTAGGAGCTTTAGTGGTTGTGAAGAAAATCGTCCCCTTTGATTATTTTCTTTGTCTATTTATAGATAAAAAGTTGCAGACAGTTATCCCACGATCAGAAAGCTGGATTATTCCCCAAGTTCAGCTCCCACATCGTCTTCCATGCCTTGCCTATGAAGAAAAACTACCCACGATCTCCAGTGGACTTGTTCGGATAAGACCGAACTCAGAACGCATGCTTCGACTGTCATTCTCTTCGACAAACTCCACTGATTGTCTTTTTAGTCGAAAAATATTTTCCACTTCTTCATGCGTCGAAAACTTTGATCAATCTCATCTTTAGGCGGGAAAATAATACTTTATTTATTTTTGGCCTAACAGTTATCAGTAGGATAATAGATGTTTCATCTATTAGAATGTATCAGTTAGTCTTATAAAAGCAATTGTAAAAAATATCATAGAAAGTTAGAAATCATAACGTACATGATTTTGTTAACTGGTACAAAAACTAAAAAGTAAAACTATTTTCTTACAAATCCTTGATCCAACAATTGTTGTAGACTTGTAGCAGTAAAATTGGACCACAATAAAATTGGATCACAATAAAATTGGGTACAGGTTTGATTAATTTGATAGTTAGATTAATTTGATTAATTGTTCGTTTTGAACTTGGCGGCCAGCCGCCCCTAAACAATTAAAAAATGGTACAAATCGACCCTTCAATAGGACAAAACGATCTCTGAGAATAGGTTACAATATGACGTATTAAGGTCGATTTGTCTATTTTTTAATTGTTTAAGGATCGCTCCGGTGGTTTCGATTCATTAAGGGACGCCAAGTTCAAAACGAAAAAGTTCAGAAACCGGGAAGGGTGTTTACTCATGTGAAAAAGAGAACTTGGAGGATGTGGTGATGGTATTAGTTTTGGTGAAGGTGGCCTCGACGTAATGAAGCAACAACGGTGAAAGAAGGAGGAGGTTTTGTTAGAATATTAAATCAAGCAAATAACCACCACCCCATTATCACTAGAAATTTCATGAAGATGTTGCATCAAAGTTGAATACTTACTGCTCCAAGTTGCAAGTCAAAGAAGAAAAAGTCAAAGTTATACGTATTTCTACAACATTCATTGCAAGTTGAATTTCTACATGAGTACACCGCCACTACTAGTTTTCTTAGTTATTAAGACTTGGGTGCCTATATAAAGGCATTGGTATGCATTGTTGTTTCTTCAAGTGAAGTCACAAATATAATGGGCTTAGAATGAATAATCTTCACTTCCTCTCTATTAAGAGAGTTAATAGAGAGTAGGATATGTATCATTGTTGTGGTAGAGTTGTTCTTATAAAGTGTTATTGTTGAGAAAAAATTATAGTGAAATTATGTTGTGTTGTTATTATGAATGTTTATATGAGTTTGAGCTTATTGTAGAGTTTATACTTACAGGTTTCGATGATGATGATGCCATTACTGGTGATTCTGAAATTGAGCTATTTTATTTCTATTGATTCTTTATTATTGGTTTTGAATATTCATTTATTGGCCAATTGGCCAGCTGCTCCCATGAGAAGGGGAGCTTGTAGGAGGTGGGTAACTGGGTTCTATGCAGTGATGATCTGGAATATTCGGTTAAGTAAGAACGAGAATGTCTTTCAAGCTACACTTAAACAGAGATACAGAAAGTGGTACACAGATATTTTGCTATCAGTGTTGTTGGTAGCAATGCAGGAGTAATGAAGTGTTTGGTTTGGTGCTTTTTCCTTTTAGTGGTTTGTGGTTTTCCTTCTTGTTGTTTTGTTTTGTGCTTTGCTGTACCTTGTTGTGTTGAGCTCTCTTCATTCAAAAATCAATTTTTGGATTCAAACTCCAGTCCTCTCCCAGTTCCACCTTGCCCTCCTTTGGGTGCGAAAATAAAATTAACTATTCATTAGTATATTCCTCATTCTCCCTCAAAACAATATTGATTTGCTGGAATTGGTGCCTTTCAAACAAAAAGATCCTCCTAATGTGACCCAACTCGTTTATGACGAATAATTCCAAGTCAGACCATGACAACTTGATGATTGTATTTCAGGTGAGAGTGTGCACATTCTGCTGAAATATTTAAATTTTTTTAAAATTTTCATTTTTTTTTTCTCGTAACATATATTCTTGATTATTTTATAATCTTCTCTCTCAAGAGATGTACATGGATATATTCAAATGGAAAGAACAAAGTGATCAGCAGAAGATGGAGCTATCAAACACTATATCATATGCTGGCAATGAAGTAGCATCATTTTCAAAGCTAAAATTGTTAGAGAATAGATATTGTACAGCATTAACAATTTGATCCTGAAAAACCTTTGCCAAACCACCAAAGTTAATAGAAGAGGTTCTAGGACTCACATGCTTAACAAGCTGCAAATCATTGAAATTTTATTGGCATTTTGCATTAGGGTAATGAATCTAGATAGGGTACTCATTGGAACTTCTATTTTAATATTAGTATGTTTTCTTATTGACTTGGTTAAAGATTATGCCAATTCCTTTAGTTTAGTTTAGTTTAGACATTACCGTATAAAAAGTGGTAGTGATAAGAGGGATTTATGATCCAGTAGGTCGTTTTTGTGATTGTTGTTATACTAGTGTGTAACTTTAAGATATAGTTGTTGATTTTCAAATTAATCTCTAGCATTAAGATGCATACATACTTATATTTCTATATATTTATATGTTTCTCTTAATTAAATATTGTTTTCAATGCTTGGTCCATTTGCCATAACTAATCTTATAAGAGTAGATGCTCTATTTGAATTTTGATCTCAGCCATCATCATCTATATGCACCCCATGTGTAATTGAATCAATCAATGAGGATCATCATTTTCTCTACACACTTTACATCATAACACTTCCATAAACTCTGTTCTTGGGTCTTGAAGTTGCAATCTTCTTATTCTTGCTGTGATTCGATATGCATGGAGTGTTTAGCTGAGTCAATGGATGTTCCTCTTGATATTTCATACCAAATTTTATTAATCTAAACAAAATAATAATACAAGTGTATATGAGAATAGCGAGTAGAGAATAGAGGTGGGATAGGTACCTCATGGCTCATACCTGACGGGATTATGGTATAAATTTTCAAATGAAATTGGATGGGACTGGATTAGATAATGCAAAAAATCGTCTCTGCCCGCCCTATTCTGATCCTCGTTTTTTTTTTTTTTTTTTTATCAAGTGGATTGGACAACCCCGAATTATGGGCTTCTCACTCATGCACCCATTCACACACACTACTAAACCCTTTCTATCAAAGGTATTCAAACTTGGTGTGACATCCTTGTCTTGTATATTAAAAAACTGAGTAGTGACTGATAAGTAACGCCATTTTGCTTACAGGACTACTGTGACAGAAATTTGAACTGTTTCGTGCTTAGAGACTAAAATTAAAATTTTAGTTTTTATTTAAAAAATTTCATAATTTTCAAAAAATGGAAACACAAGAACTGAAATTATTGGGAAAAGACTAAAATTTTAATAAATTTTTTTCTCAAATATCCTCATTTAACTTTTAAAATTTCAAACTAACATTTGTACTGTTTTTATGGATTGATTTGAGTTTTTGTCTTTATCTTTAGTACATTTTAAACTAAATATGATGTACAAATTTAATTTTATTTCTGTGTCCAAATCTCTGTATCTCAGCCTATGTCCCTCAATATTTATATGTTTGTTTGTTTGTTCTTTTTGTTTTCCTTTTAAAATAGTATAAGTAGCCAATTTTTATGTAGCCAACGTTAATTAATTTTAAAGTTTAGAGTTAGAATTTAGTGTTTGGGATTAATGATTCATTATTAAAGATTTAGAATTTAAAATAAATAAAATAATTTTTAAAAAGTTGGCTAATATTACCTGAAAAATGTTGGTTATTTAGTATTATTTTAACAATGCTATCTGACGAACAAAATTTATTATTTTTAGCCAAAACTTGCTTTTCTAAATATTAAGTATTAAATTATAGACTCTAAACTACAAAAGTGAAAAAAAAAAAAAACTCTAAATTATAAATCCAAATAGTATAAAAATAAGATGTTGACTAAGTGTTGGCCAATATTAATAAAAAGTGTTGGCTTTCAATTTTATTTTGGCTCCCTTATTATTTTTCATCCATCTTATTTTAATTGTGGTTTATCTATCGAATTAATGAATTAATCACGCAAATCAAAATATTTGGGAATCAAAGTTTGGAGACTAAGCATGGCCACAATTGTATTTTGTTTTGTTTTTTGTTGGTTGCATTTATTAATTTCCACTTGAATAAATACATAATAGATATAATTAAGTATATAATTATGGATATTAGACAATTTTGGATTATTGTCTCACCGGCATTATTGATATACGCGAAACAAAACTTCCTGTAGAATAGATATACAGTCTCGAATTTCATATCATATTCTTTTAAAAAGAAAATGTTTATTCATGAAAATAAATATTGTATTTACCATTTTAGATACACGCCGAGTACTTTTTATATTTTTAGATGCATGTCTTATAATATGGGTTTGACATACTATTTTTTGTGTTATTAATAATACGGTGTAAGATAACCATGTTATTTGGCTTGACCAGTGCTTAACATTTTGCTCGCATATCAGGCACTTGAGAAGTCCGTGTTACGTAACACGTACATGGCTAGTCCGTGTTAGCAAAAAGGCTATAATATCCTAGTCGTTTTATGGTGAAGAATGAGTGATTTTGAATTTTGGGTGTTTATATTTTATCATTTTTATAATGTACTTTTATGTATTTTATTGTACTCTCATCAAATGTGTTTATTTTTTAGTTATTTTAAAAGTTTAAAATAAATATATTAGGCTTCTTATTGAATAATAAAAAAATTGGTAGAATAAATTCAAATTTTATTTAAATTAAACTCTAAGTCAGGGTTTAAGCCATTTAAACATTTAGACCATTCTAGTAAAAGAAAACCTTCAAGCTATCTAATTTTTTTTTTAAATTACTAGAATTTAATTTAAATGAAACTTAAATTTATTCTATATTTTTCATCATTTAATACTACTATAATGACCTATCCTGATTTATTATCGTATATAAATAATACTCAATTAGTATTTGATTTGAAAAAATTATGTATTTTTAATTATTTTAAATATTTAAAATAAATATACTAAAATAAATATACTATGCTTCTTATTAACAGAAATATTATTGTTAAATCAAATATTAATTGAGAGTTTAATTTATATACGAGGATAGATAGAATAAATTTAAATTTTATTGAAATTAAGATTTTTTTTTAATAAATTAATAAAATATAATATTTACTGAATTGGACACGGGTATAAATTTTTTTTGTAATTCCCCACGTATGATGTGAGGCTGGGACGTATAACGTCTAGCCTCTGTCATTTGGGGTGAATTTGGATGAAATTTCCCACGGGTTCCTTTCTTGGAGAAGGGTTCGGTATAAAGCCGGTCTTGTTCTCTTGAAACGGATTGATTTAGATTAGACCAAGTATCGGTTATATTAGACTTGGGTCGAGTTAGACCGGTCGGTTCAACTAAGTCATGTAGTTCGGTGGATTCGGGCTACGGGGCTTGGCATATCCGTTTTATTATAACCTTGTGTTATAATGGGTTTGGCTAGCCCATATTAGCCCTCTCATCCCTTTATTTAATTCATCTTTCATGATTTAATTTTTTTTTAATTCATCTTAAATAAGCACCAATATATATATATATAGTGGATATAATTTTTTTCTATAAAATTATGAAAAATAATTGAGAATTTATTAAACAAATTATAAGAAAATGAATAATAAAATGCAACATTGAGTACATGTATGAGTACGTATTATACTATTTTATTAAATTCAAATTAATTGTTAAGAATATAACAATAAATTAAAAATTTCAACAATATCAGGAAAAAACACAGATGTTAGTAATTTAGTTTTCAAAAACTAATTATATTAGTAATTTAAATTTTATATAATATAAATATATACTGGATTTTATAAGTATAAATATTTAAAAATAAAAATTTTTCAAAATAAAATCATTGAAGATAAATTAATTAAAGAGATGATATCATGGCAAAAAATCCCCAAAAACCTAAAAATATTAAAAATCAAGTACTAAATACTCCTACACTATATTATATAATTAAACAAATAATATCTATAGATGAAATTTAAAGTATATTTATAATAAAATGAGTTATAGTAATAATATTTTATTCGAAAATTATTATTTTATAAGTATTAATGTTGATATTATGAAAGATGAATTAAAAAAAGAGATGAAATCATAAAAAGGTAAATTAAATAAAGGGATGAAAGAGAACACAAGGTTATAACACATAAAAATATCTAAAATCGTAAAAATTTAAAACCGCACCTAAATCAGTAAATATTGCATTTTATTAATTTATATATAAAAAAAATCCTTGAAATTAAACTCTAATAATTTAAATTTAAATAAAATTTAAATGGTTTTTTTTTTTCATTTGAATGGCCTAAAGATTTAAATAACTTACCTAGAGTTTAATTTAAATGAAAATTAAATTTATTTTATTAATTTTTTATTATTTAAGTAGTAAAAATTATAGTATATATATTTATTTTAAACTAAAATAATTAAAAAACATATATTTAATAAGAGTACAATTAAATACATGAGAGTATATAATAAAAATGATAAAATATAAATACCCAAAATTCAAAATCACTCCGTCTCCGTTATAACATGGCTAAATATTGAATGGCAGGTGTTTTGTTAACACAGCTTCTCTTAGGTGCGTGATATGTATTAATAACACGAAACGGGTATGTCAATTCATGTTATGTACATGTATCTTAAAATGAAAAAGTACTCAGTGTGTTCAAAATAATAAATACCATGTTTATTTAATTTATTTATAAAAAAAATCTGAATAGAACTCTATTCCTGATCCAATATTTGTAATGATAAACATACTAAAACAATTCCGCTTAATTTCTACGGTTTCAATTGCACACAAAAGACAGCAAATAATAATGTATATCATAAAAAACACAAAATGATAAGAATCTGCATTACTTTAATTACATAAAAACCAACCAACCAATAACTCCTTAATTACGTTTTTGTATGTAGAATGTTTGCAATTGCATAACCATTTCAGATGAGTAGTAGGGAATATTTAGACACCATCATTTCATCCAAAGATGTCTAAGTCATATATACAATTTTGGCCGCGTAGATATTTTTCATGTAAAATTGATAGTTAAAAATAGTTAGATAATTTATTATATTTGATTAAATTATTATCTAATAATTTTTAATTATTAATTTTACATGAAGATAATTATATATTAGTTTTCATTTTAATTTTATGAAGATAGTGTCACGTACTCTCAATAAGGTTCCCATTACTTAGAAAAAACTAAATATTTTGATTTAATTCGTTGCATTCCATAGTGGCCAGACTACCACGAATAACATAATGATATCCATAGATTCCTTTGAATGCCACATGAATTTATTCCAAACCATGCATTATTAGAAAAGGATACTGAGACATTTGTATAGCAACAAAATAAACATAACCCCACCATTCTAAACAGAATATCATACCTTCTTAGCTTCCCAGAATACTTGCACCACAATAATCACAGATGCTTTCTCTTTTTCCTTGCTTTTTTAGTTTTTATTTCATACTCTATTATTATTATTATTATTATTATTATTATTATTATTGGCGTTTTCTGTTTGCTGTTTTTTTCCCCACAAATATCTTTTTATATTTGATTTTAGATCCTTGTTTTTTATTTCCCTTTTTCTTCGATAGAGGAAGTGTATTTTCATACAAATTAGATTTAATTTATATGCAAGTGGCCGGGAGAAAAGAATTATAAAGACATAAGATAGTCTAGATATATGTTTGGTCAATGAAAAAATATTGGTAACAAAAAAAAAAAATCAAATAATCAACCAATTTTGTAATTTTCTTAGAAATAGAACATTTGAAATCTAAATAAACAAAATATCTAATGTAACTTCTTGGCTGATGTTCGTTGAATTTTTATTAATTACCTAGCATTTGTAGTAAAAAAAAGTCACAATTTCTCAACTCATACACTACTATCAAAATATTCATATTTCTTAATTTTTATTAGTACTGTAATAAATTCTATTTCAACAATTAATGATATGAGTGCTGTCAAAAAAAAAAAAAAAACCAATGATATGAGTGGAAGTAAATTATTAAGTAACAACATATATAATAAAGTGTACATATTGTGTCAAATTAAACTTATTTGAATTATACTATTGTGTTGATTAATTCGTATTTATTTGTTGGAAGAGAGGTCATGCTATATCGTTCTATTCTATATGTCTTAGCTTTATCACATGTGAAATACTTTTCTTTTTAATAATAATGGATCTACATCAAAAGATTTGTTGATAAGTTACTTTCTGCTTTTTTCTTTGTTTAGATTTCATACTTTATTTTGAGTTGATCTAATTATTAAGTATTTGGGGATACTATTTTTGTTTCTTCTGCATGCATGCTGAACCTTTCTTCCAAAAGCAGCTTTTCGTGTTATATATGTTCAAACTTGTATTCTTAGAGCAAATAATATATGGTCTTCTAAAAAGATGCTAGTGCGTGATAACTTGATATATAGCTTACTGCTTTATTTATTAAATAGAAACAGAAATAGAAACTTGGAAAAAATAGGAATGAAGATAGAAAACATAAAAAGTATCTATTGCGAGTTCCTTATTAGTACGCCCAAATTAGGCTTATATAGTAAGGGAGATTAATTGGATATTCTGAAAACTTTGTATTAAGCCTTGAAAAATAATTTAGGGTCCTAACTCATCGTTTTAATTATTTTCCTTACTTTTAAATAAAGAATTTTTATATTTTTTAAGATTTTAATATTTTATGAGGATGAATTAGGACTTTTTATGATTACTTGTAGGCTTTATCGGATTAAGTTTGAGATAGGATGACAATCGAAAGGAGCCGATCGAATATTTAATTATCTATATTTGTTTTCAACACCTATCTATCATTTCATTATATATGTCCATCTTATTACTCATGAATATTTTAAATTCTGTGGGTTTAATTTTAAATGTGTTGGGAGTTATTGAGTTAGGAGATTATAGTTTTATGTTATATTTTTAATTATATATAAAACTAAATTAAATAGTGTTAAGGTCGGATCCCTTAACGATTATCCAAAGGACTTCGAATGGGGTGCCAAGTCTCGATATTCGAGATAAGAAGGTGTGTCTTCGGTGACAAGCCCTACGACGTGTCCGAGAGCTATAGTCGAGAAGGGGTTCATATGGAGGTGAATAGCCCTAGAAGCCCAGAAATAAGATTATGGGATTCTAGGTCAAATAGAATAGGTTAGGTTAAAAGAATGCGTACCTTAAGGGGGTGATACCCCCTGCTTATATAGTTGTTGGTAGTTGAGATCTTTTTGGGATCTGTTAAGATTGTATCGTATCTTTCCTATTTTGGGTGATTCTTCTTTGCTTGTGGGCCGCTTATTGGCGGCCTTCATTCCTTAAGAATTGGGCCTCGAGACTGGTCCGTAACATTGCCCCCACTCGAGAGCTTGAGGCTTTTGGGCCAAGCTTGTGAGTTATGGACTTTCTTGGTGTCTTCCAAGTGGTTCTCTTTATTTCCGGTTACTTGGCGTATGGCGATTAGGTTCAGGCTTCATATTTTTCGGTTGCTACGTGTCTCCTTGAGATCCAAGCGTTGAGGGGAGATGTTTCCTTTTTCTTTGCTGATGTGTCAGAGGGTAATGATGACTTTTCATTAGCTTTTCGTGGGGGTACGGTTTTCAAAATTTCTGTAATCGTCCCATCAATTACTTGCCCCTTGAGTTCCCCAAGGCGTGTTTAAGAAGAATTGGGGGTGCTCAAGACTTTTCTTTTCCTTCCTTCTTCTCATTTCGCCTTCTCTCTTTCTGCATTTTCTTGTGAGAGCTTCTTCAGAACTTCGGCATTTCTTCATCCTCAGGGTTTTCCGCGGCTTGCAGGTATCTTTTTTCTTCCTTATTTCATTTGTGCTTGTTGTGCTACATTTTTATTTTCTGAGTTTGAGTGCATTTCTTGGGTGGGTGTTTTCGCCGTTTTTCCTCTTTGCGTTTGTTCCTTCAGTTGTTTCTTCTTTTCGGCTTTCTTCTTCTTCTTTTTCTCTTCTTCTTCTTTTTCTCTTCTTCTCTTTTTTTTTTTTTTTTGATTGTGGGTTCTGCCTTCTTTTGCAGTCTTAAGTTATTTTGAGAAATGGCGAAAAAGAAATCTTGTCAAAAGTTCGTGTCCCTCGGGTGCTTTCTGTGGTTGAGAGGGGGTTGTACGGTTGGGTTGACGAGGAGATTTTTACTCAGCCCTCGGTGATAGAAGCGGATGCTCTTCCCGAGCTCCGTCGTGAGATGAAGCTGACGGCTGACCGGGCGGCCGAGGGGGATTATGTGTTGGAGGCAGCTGGTCCTTCCGACCGGTTACCCTTCCGGGCTCAGGAGGATAGGGTCCATTTCTTGTGGGTTTACTGTGAGTTGTTTACTCGTTTGGGCGTCCGGTTGCCTTGTACTGACTTCCAGAGGGAGGTTTTGTCTCGGTGTCGAGTGGCGGCTAGCTAGCTTCACCTCAATGGGTGGGGTTTCCTTCGCAACTTCGAGCAGGTGTGCCTGCATTTTGGGTTCCGCCCGTCGTGGCGTGTGTTTCTGTATACTTATCAACTCCACACTCCTCCATGTCTTTCCGCGCTTATCAGGGTCGAAAGCTGTTTGACTCTTTCGAAGAGTCTATTCAAGAGTTTAAGTGGTATTACTTCAAAGTTTTGCCTCTTCCTGGTAAGCGGCCGTTCTGGCTGAATAATGAAGGTGCGCTCTTTCCGTGGGTGTACTGGAATGCTGAGGTGGGGGATTTTCGTGTTACTACTTTAGATCCCTTGGAGACCTTGGCTTTTGATTTCCTCCAGTCTCTTCCGGCTGATTTGGGAAACAAATCCAACTTCAAGTGTAGTTGGATTTTGGACCACAGTGATGCGAATGTTAGGGCGTTTCTTGATATTTTTTCCGTGCTCTTTGCTATCGTGTTTTGTATATTACTTTGTTGATTTCTGCGTTGGGGTTTTAACGTTTGTGGCTTTTGCAGATAGCTTGCTTAAAGACATGGAGAAACAGAGTCGTTTCGACCGTCTTATGCAGAGAATGAAGGAGGCGGAAGGAGCGGGTCCTCACTCTATTCTTCCGTCTTCTAAGGCCCAAACATCCTCTTCCGGTGTCTCAGCCTCTGGCACCGTTCTGGCTCCTGCTGTTCCTCCGGTTTCTTCCTCCGGCGCCCCTAAGGCTACGGGGAAGTCGACGAGTGCTACCCCTGCTAAGCCTTTCTCCGTGGAGAAGGAGGAAGGTGTAAAGGAGGATCCGGCCGTTGATCTGAGGCAAAAGAGGCGGAAGCGAAAGTTTCAGAGGCTTCCGCCGAGGAGGCGGCATTGGGGGGTGACTCTGCTTGGAAGCACAAGGTGAACCCCATTGATCGTGCCTTTCCGCCGGACTACAATTTCCGAGCTGCTCTAGACGCTGTCCTCATGAATGCTCCGATTCGTGAGGTCCTTGAGCCTTTGGTTCCGGAACAGCTGCTTGGAACCGCTCAGTTCCTTGCTTGCCAACTCACTGCTTGCCTTCAGGTATGTTCTTGTGGAGATTACTTTTGTTTGTTGTTTTTGTTGTTTTGTTTACTGAGCTTTGTTTGCTTTGGTCTTGTCTTTTCTCAGGTTGGCGTAGAAAAGACATTTGCTGCGAAGGTGCAGTTGGAGAAAGAGCTGGCGGCTGCTCGGGAGCAGGTTGATGTGCTGACTGCGGAAAGGGACTCTGCCCTGGCCGCTCCCCTTTTGCATGCTAAAATCAAGTCTTTGACTGAGGAGCTGGAGCGTGCTGAAGGGGAGCGCCTTTCCGCCACTGCTCGTATGGAGGAGGTGGAAAGGAAGGCCAAGGCACAGGCTGCCGAGCTTGAGTCCTGCCGTTCTGCTTTGACGCAGGAGGAGAAAAAGGTTGAGTCCCTTACTCAATCTTTAAAAGGGAAGCAGACGGCATTGGACGAGGCTGAGGCCCCCGCGGTTCACTGGCAAGATGAGTGGAGGTCGTTGGGGGAGGAGACTGGGGAAATGGTCCAGGAGACTTTCGAGATCTTGATGGACTAAGTTCGCCATTTGAATCCTGCCATTGATTACTCGATGATCACGCTGGATACTCGCTGGGATCCCAAGGCTAAGAGGATTTATAATCCTAAGGCGGAGGCTCAGAACCAGTCGGAGCTTGTGGTGGAGCAGCCGGATCCAAAGGCCGAGGAACAGCGTGCGGAGGAGGTTATAGATGAGAAGGGTGGGGTATGCCCCACTTAAATTTGTAAAGTTTGTGGTACTGTATTTTTTTGTTTTTTGAGATATTCCGAATATTTTTTCTTTTGTTCTATTTGGACTTCCCTCTTTTGGGAATTTTGTGTATTTCTGTGTTTATATCTTTAGCTTGCTTGATTTTTCAATCTTTTGCAAAGATTTATACGTTTGTGTGCATCTCATCTCCCAGGTGATCAGTCCGGGGTGGAGCGGCGGAGATTGGTTCTTCCGCTTTAGTTATAGCCCTTTGGGTTTTTTAAGTGCCGCTTTTTGATAGGGCTCCTGGGCTCTTTGGCATTTTATTTCCTTTTATGGAAAGATGCCTTTACTTTTTGTGCGCTTTTTTTTGCTTTGAGTGGCGATGTAAAGCTTAAAAGACTTGAGTAAACAAAAGCTTTCTATGGAATGAGTAAGAAAAAACATTCTTTTTTTAATCTTGACGGCCAGTGTGGCCGGAATGCTTACATGCCTCGTTAAAACCTTTCCATCCAAAAAACCCTTGCTTTGGGAAAAAATAATAGATGGGAGGAAAAAGAGTACATGCTGCTACGTTCATTTACATGTGGTACTTTTTGAGGTTGGATATGTGCCAAGTCCTCGAAACTTGGCCTCCTTCTATGGTGCTGAGCTTGTAGACGCCCTTTTCGAGTGCTTGGATTACCCGGTAGGGGCCTTCCCAGTTTGCTCCTAGTTTTCCTTGGGCTGCATTCTTTCCTCCTATGTCAGCTCGTCGTAGCACCAGGTCTCCTTCTTCTAGGTCCCGCTTTTTAATCTTTTTGTTCTACTTGGCGGCTAGGAGTGCTTTTACCGCTTGCTGTTTTATCCTTGTTTCGTCTATAATTTCGGAGACTATGTCGACCTATGTTTCTCTTCCGCCTTGATTTTCTTCCGGGTCATAAGTTGATACTCGAATAGTTTGCTCTGCTATTTCCAGGGGGATCATGGCTTCCGTCCCATAGGTCAGCCGGAAGGGTACTATCCCTATTGCTGACTGTTCAGTGGTTCTGTAGGCCCAGAGCACGCTTCCGAGTTCTTCCGCCCAGTATCCCTTCTTTTCGTCAAGCCTCTTCCTTAATCCGTTTAGGATCACCTTGTTCATGGCTTCGACTTGGCCATTTGCTTGCAGGTGTTCCACGGATGAGAATTGCTGGTGGATTTGGAATCCTTCTAGGAATTCCCTGAACTTTCTATCCATGAATTGTGTCCCATTGTCGGATGTGATGACTTTTGGGATTCCAAACCTGGTGATGATGTTGTTCCAAACGAACTTCTTGCATTGGGTTGTTGTGATTGATGCTAGGGTTTCAGCTTCCACCCACTTTGTGAAGTAGTCGATTGCCACAATTAGGTACTTTACTTGCCCCGAGGCTTTTGGGAAGGGCCCTAGGAGGTCGATCCCCCATTTGTCGAATGGCCAGGGAGCCGTGATGGTCGACAGCTCTGTTGCGGGTACTTTCTGCAGCTTCGAGTGCTCTTGGCACCTTTGGCATTTTTCAACATGTGATTTGGTGTCCGCTTGCATGGTGAGCCAGTATATGCCTGCTACCAGAATTCTTTTTATGAGGGCTTTGGCTCCTGATGGTGCTCGCAGGCTCCTTCGTGAGCTTCCGAGAGGATTGTTTGAATTTTCTCTTCTTCCACGCACTTTAAAAGTGGGGTCGTTGCTCCTCTTCTGTATAGCTCTCCGGCTATTATGGTATAATTTTCCGCTTCTCATTTGAGTTTGTTGGCCTCACCTCTATCTTCCGGGAGGATTTCGTTCACCGGGAATTTCATGATAGGGTTTCTCCAGCTTTCGCATTCTGAAACTGATAATACAGTTTGGGCTTCCTCTATGGATGGCCTTTCTTTGGTTTCCTGGATGAGGGTGCAGTTTCCTTCGCCTGATTTAGTGCTTGCCAATTTTGATAGAATGTCTGCCCGGTCATTCTCCTTCCGGGGGATATGCTTCATCTGTACCTTTTGGAAAGAGCTTAACAGTTCTTTTGCTCTTTCCAAGTACTTCGCCATTTGGGGGTCTTTGGCTTGGTAGCTTCCGTTGACTTGGGAGGTGACGATTTGGGATTCGGATCTGACTTCTAGTTCGGAGATTCCAACTTCCCTTGCTAGCTTTAGCCCAGCTATGAGTGCCTCATATTCCGCCTGGTTGTTGCTTGCTTGGAATTGAAATTTTATGGCCATTTCTATGGCAATGTCTTCAGGTCCTTCCAGCAATATGCCGCCCCCGCTTTCTTTTGTGTTTGACGAACCATCCACATGCAAGATCCATGGGATATGGTTGTCCGCCTAGTGCTTGGGGGTGAGTTCTGCCACAAAGTCGGCCAACACTCGTCCTTTGATGGATGTTCTTCCCTCACAGGTTATGTGGTATTCTGATAGTTCGATGGACCAGGCTAGCATTCTTCCCGCAAGGTCGGGCTTTTGGAGGATTTGCTTCAGTGGCTGATCCGTCTTTACCACGATCGGGTAGGCTTGGAAGTATTGTCGGAGCCTTCTTGCTGCCATGGTTAGGGCGAATGCCAGCTTTTCTAGCTTCTGGTATTTCAACTCTGCTCCTTGGAGGGTTTTGCTGACGAAGTACACCGGTTCCTATGTTTTTCCTTTTTCTTAGACTAGCGCTCCGGCGACTGCGCCGTCGGTGGCGGCTAAGTAGATTATTAAGGGTTTTCCCTCTTCCGGCTTCACCAGGATGGGCGGTGCTGCTAGGTAATCTTTGAAGCTTTGGAAAGCTTTCTCGCATTCTTTCGTCCAGTTAAACTCTACTCCTTTCTTCATGAGTTTGAATAATGGGGCTGCTTTTATTGCTGATGCTGAAAAGAATCTGGATAGTGCTGCTAATCTTCCGTTTAAGCTATGTACTTCTTTTAGCGATTCTGGCTGCTTCATAGATATGATGGCTTGACATTTTTCTGGGTTTACCTCGATTCCTCGGCTGGTTAACATGAAGCCGAGGAATTTTTCGGCTTCTACCACGAATGCGCACTTGGCAGGGTTGAGTCGCATCTAGTGTTCTCGGAGCTTTCCGAAGACTTTTTCCAAGTTTGGGATGAGATCTTCTTCGGTTTTTGTCTTGATCAACATATGATCCACATAGACTTCCAATATTCCTCATAGTAAGTCTTTGAACACTTTGTCCATGAGTCTTTGGTAGGTGGAGCATGCGTTCTTCAGTCCGAACGACATCACTTTGTAATAGAAGTTTCCGACAGGGGTGATGAAGTCTGTCTTCTTAGCGACTCCGGGATACATCGGGATTTGATTGTATCCGGAGTAAGCATCCATGAAGGATACAAACTTATAGCCCGAGGCTCTATCCACTAGGCCATCGATGCTCGGAAGTGGGTAGGGATCTTTTGGGCACACCTTGTTCAGGCTGGTGTAGTCTATGCACATTCTCCACTTTCCGTTGCTCTTGGGGACCATGACCACGTTGCTGAGCCAAGTGTGGTATTTGACTTCCCCAATGAATCCTGCTTCGAGCAAGTTTTGCACCTGCTTTTTGACTTCTTCTGTCTTTTCCGGGCTCATTCGCCGGAGTCTTTGTGCTACTAGTTTACTTCCAGGCAGGATAGATAGCTTATGGTTGGAGAAGTTGGGATCTATTCCTGGGATATCTGCTGCTGTCCATTCAAACAGGTCCACGTTCCTTTTAAGGAAGTGGGTTAGCTCTGTCTTGACTCCTTCCGATAGAGTTTTTGCTATCATTGTGATTTGTTCGGCTTCCGGCCCAATTTGTACTTTTTCAAGTTCTCCTTCTGGTTGCGGCATTTCCGGGATTTTTCTTCCGAGGGGCTCTAGGTCTACTAGGTGAATTTTGGCGGCTGTGTCTGGCTTTATGGGTCTGGGGAGTTGCTCTTTGGAATTTGTTAGACTATATGCACAAATACTCAAGAGGGGGGTGAATTGAGTATATAAAAAACAACTAAAAATATTCGCGGAATTATAAATTGCTTTGAATATAAAAGACTCAAATGCTCGTACTAGTATTTTTCCAAGGGCTTAAGTCAATTCTTAAGTACTTACGAGGAGCTTTTACTCTCCAAGACACTTGTTAAAAGATAAATAACAATAAAATAAAAGAGTAGAGTTTAGAAGGCGATACGATATATAGTGGTTCGGCGAAATCCTTGCCTACGTCCACTCT
>JASCZI010181974.1:7354-20554 GCA_036250425.1 Stylosanthes scabra
GATTTTGTGCGGGAAATTCTAGAAGATAATCCAGCAGATACGATGACTAAGGTGGAGACGTCAGCCAAGTTTAGAAGTTGTTTAGACTTGGTCAACATCCTGCACGTATGATTTGGTTTGAGTCAGCACTATTATTCATTTGATATGGTCTAAATATGTGCCAAGGTGGAGATTTGTGGCGATGGTGGCACTAATTTAGTCCCACATCGGCCAATTTTTGTAAGCCAAGGGTTTATAACCCTTATATATAGGAACCTTATTTCTAAGACTTAGTTCATTCCAAACAATTGTATCTCTTCTATATTCACATATTAAAGGGATCAGCTACAAGTAGTGTTGACCGGAGACGTAGGCAAAATTTGGCCGAACTCCATTATCAATTGGTGTGTTCTTTCCTTTCTCTCCTTTATTGTTATTTGTTTATTTATCTGTGTTTTATTGTTAGTATTCAATATTTGTTGTTAGTGGGTTATTGGGTAGAAATATTTGTAGAGTAATACTGTGGTGGTAGTTCTGTCTAAGGAGGTTGGAATTAGTGAGACTGGTCTCTCCCCTCCGGTCTTTCCTGGGAATTTTATTGTTAATAAAATTCTGTCTAAGGAGACCGGGTTTAAGTGGGACTTGATTGTGCCTCGTCCAATCTGTCCTGGGAATTACTATAATAGTAAAGCTCATAGGATTGATTTGTATTGAAATTATCCACGTTTCCGCAACACTTGTATCCTTGGAAAAAAAAAAATTCATGATTTTCGTAGTAGATTTTCTTGAAGGCTCTGGCAAAGTAAATAGCACCCGTTTTCAAAATCTGAAGATTTGCGCGGTGTTCTTCCCCGTTCAGTTTGATCATGGGATTGCTTACTCATCGTAAATATAATTATTTTGTAACTTCAATGGTGAAGGGAGGCTTCAAAAGTATGGATAAAAGCAATAGCAAATGTGTTACTTCTGGTAAGTTTTAGCAGTATTTTGTCAACTACATTTTGAAAAAATTATGTTGCAAAACACATTTATCATTTTCACTTATGCTGGATTTTGGTAGCAAATACAAATGTGAGAAAGGCATTGGCTGATGTTAATAATGTTCAAGGAAACTCTGCAACAAATATTGGACGTGATGGCTCCAAAATGAAGTGAGTATCTTCCTTTTTCTGTTAAGAGATGGAAATGAAGTGGTCAATTATGGTTCCAAAATGAAGTGAGTAACTTGCTTCGTATGTTTGTATAATACATATGATCAAAGTTCTCTATTTCCTATTTCCTAGATGAGCTATACCAACTATTATTGGCATCATTCACGGGATCTTTTGTCTATAGTTGTTTTGAATTTATGATAGGTCTAGTGGCAAAATTTATCCCTGTGTTTAATATTTTGTTTGAAGTATAGGTAGGCCTATGTGATGATATGAAAGAAATTGTATATTAGTTTTTGCAACATAGTTCAAACAGATCAACATATCATCTTTACTTTTGCTTGAAGAAGATAGTATATTAATTCTATGTCACTTTATATCATCCGAAGATTGTTTTCTTTGCTGCTGAATTTATTTGAATTTTGTGTCTTCTATGCTTTTCTTTGGGTTTTAGCAGGTTCCTTATTTTTTATGTTTCCCTTATTTATGGTACTTTAACAACACTTGCATATTCCGTAATATTGTTTACTGATATCAGAAATGGATCCCTATTTAGGTATATTTTGATAAATGTTGGTTTTCATTTCGGTAAATGTTGGTTTTCATTTCTATCATGGTCATCATCATATAAACAACAGAACCTTCTGGAAATGGTAGCTTGTAGAGTCAATGATTATAGAGAAGCCTGATATAGTGGCAGCCAAGCTATATCATAGGATATATATCAGCACTTCAGCAGGCATCAAACATCACATTCACACCCACTCTAATTTTCTCCCACATATCATTCAGAAACACTGATTGTTGAAGTCATCATGTTTTCTGGGGACTGTGACTAGCATGTTAAAAGGGCTGCATGTTTTCAAAACATGGGATTTCCAAAATTTGTATTTTCTGTTACTATATTTTCTTTTCCTGGGTGTTGCTTTTTGACTTAGATTTTTCTAACTGATAATTTATAAGATGACATTCCTTGTAACTTTCTTGCAATTCATGTGGAATGCAGGGGGTCAATCCAAAGTTTTATATGGATCTTCAAGGAAGCCTTTCATGGTATGTCTGTAATTTCTTTATTTGTTTGAACATTGCAGAAATTGTTTGGATTTATGTTAAATAATGTTTTAGTCTAGGCACATTTCTGTGCTTAGTTTGTATTCAATAATCAAGATAATAACAATGAAGGGGAAATATGTATTGTGCTGAGGTGAGAAACTAAATTCAGAACACCTTTTATGTCTCCTCTACACATTCTGATACTTTAAAAGGAGAAGGACAAGTCAAAATGGTTCACTCAGTCACTCTTGAAATATAGAAACTGAAAATTATTCTCTTGATGTTAAAAATTGTACAAATTATTTACAACATATAGCTATTTATATAAAATTTTGCATATAATGCGTGAAACCAACATTTGCCTTCTTGTTTGCTGCCTCTTAATCTTAAGACTAAACTCATGGCTTCTACTACTCACATGACTTCAAAACCAAAACGCATATCAGGTCAGAACAAATCACAATCAAATGCTGCAATATCATCTCAGGATGAGGTAGCACTTCCATTGCCTCTTCCAGTGAATGGTTTTGCGTCAGTTTCCGATGATGCAAATCAAGGACGTGTTCCATCTGATGGAGAGAGCAACTTGGGAGTATATTTACCAGAATTCATTCCAACGAAAATTTAAGTGACATTTAGCCTTATTTTGCAGATTCTCAAGCAAAGGCGTGAAGTTAGCGAGCAGGATAACCTACCAAATATAGATGATGATTGCAATCATTTAGAAGTACCTGAATATGTTGATGACATTTATCAGTACTATTGGGTTACTGAGGTAGTATTCATAACATTCTGATGCATATCTGTGCCTCTAGAATAAGCAAATAATTGTGTAAAACACTTTCGAACTTAATTTGTAGGCTGCTTTGGACATTTCTATAAACAGAAGTTTCTTGCATCAAATATAATATAAGAGAAAAACTACTATTTCATCCCTCCGGAATGGTGGGGTTTTAACAAATTCAAAGCTAAACTAGGGAGAAAATACATATAGTTTGGTCCCTGAATTTAACAATAAGATCTCCTAAAATGATTAACTTGTTCTAGCAGATATTTGTTTCACTTCCCATTTCCAGGGACAAATTTATTTATCTTTTAAATATAATATAATTCAGTAATGACATCTTCTTTAGATTTATTGCATGTTTTAGTGGTTGTCATCCAGCTTATTTGGAACTGAGGTTGGGTGGAACTCATCCCAATCTTGTTGAAACTGTTATAGCACTGCACACATAACATTCTATAAGTGCTACACTGATGATGCAAAATTATGAGGATCAAGGAACTATTAGAATTGAAATTAGGTGGGCCTAACTCAACCCCAAAAGCTAGCTCAAAAGGTGAGGGATACCTTATACTTATAAGCACTCAAGAGTTCATATCCTTCGTAGATGTGGAACTTGTAATAGGAATGAGCCACGAATGTTATTTTGATGTTACACTCTTTTTCGATAGTTCTATATATGTCTGAGACATGGTGCAATCTTGTCTACTTCTACCACATTGGTTGATCGTTTGTCCTCCTGATTGGCATAAATCAGATGGCACTAACTTTCAGAGCCTGTGCAAATTGATATTATTATTATTTATTTTTCCATCTTATTCTGAAATTTCAACTAACATTTTGGCTATTTCAAATGTATTTTACATGCAGGCGCAAAATCCAGCTTTGGCAAATTACATGTCCAACCAGAAAGAAATTACACCTTATATGCGGGGCTTTTTGATCAACTGGTTGATTGAAGTATGTATTTGGTTCTGCCTAGTACATATCCATGGGATGACTTTTCATGTGTTGTGTCACTTTCTTTTCCAGTAGTCAACTGACATTTTATGATAATTTTCTTTGGAATTTACAGGTGCACATGAAGTTTGATTTGATGCGAGAAACACTATATCTCACAGTGACATTATTGGATCAATATCTTTCCATGGTGAAAATAAAAAAGACAGATATGCAATTAGTTGATCTTACAGCACTTTAGCTGGCTTCAAAATAGGAGGACTTTTGACATCCTAGAGTAGGAATAAGCCTTTTGTCAAACATATTTTCTTGAAAAAAAAGTAACACATCGTTAACTATTTTTTTCCTCCAATATATATTACAGGTCAAAGATTTAGTAAGCATCTTGGCTGAGTCATATACAAGAGATCAAATGCTTGAAATGGTATGCAATTGCATTGGTATCCGGTTCTGTTTTATTTTTAGACCTGCAAATGACTCAGCACTCATGGTCTCATGGTTGGTATTCAGGACTCAGGAGACCTGCATTATAACATCTGTTAAATTTAATCTTTAAAAGCAAATTTTATTAATTTATCTTGAACTGACCCATATTGCTGCTAGACTACTTGTAGGATGATTAGTTAATTTGGATGATAAATTGGTCCTTCTAAAAAGTGTTTTATAACATGTATAGTAGTTTTCTAACGTTGATGTTTTCTGATTTTCTTTGTCCAGCTTGAACACATGGCATTCTTCCTTGTTGATCTATGCTTGGTTGAATATGAAGCTTTAGCATCCAAGCCCTCATTATTATGTGCATCAGATTCAGCGCTCTATGTTGCACGTTGCACTCTGCAAACTGATTCTATTAAATTTTATTTAAAATTTTAATATTACCTTTTTATCCTGTTTTCCATCCCAAAAAGTTATAAAAACACAACCTAGTTTCCTACTTTCTCTTTCATTTCCATGCCATTTCGATTTCAATTTTTGTTTTGATCATCTTTACCACTTTGCCCCTACTTTTATCTCAGTAAAACTCATTTCACTTGTCAAGAAGAATGGCAGTAGAGTTAATGGGGTTTCCAAAAATTTACCCTAAAAAAATAAAAAGCCATAGAAGAAGCAGCGTCCGAGGGCATAAAGGGAATGATGCACCTCTTTCGTCTTCTTTCACCACAGCTGCTTGCAGTTACTCCGTTCATCGTCCACCACACTCCAGCCAACTTCCTCACCACCGCTTCCAACATCGCTGTAGTGGAATCCATGGAGCTAGAGTTCTCGAAGGATATGACGACGTTAAGCGTCTCATCTAACTCGTCATTTATGTCCTCCGCCATCACCGGAGACGGCAGCGCCTCCAATGGCATGCTCGGAACATCGATCTTCCTCAAACCTGCCGGAAAATTGCCTCTCTGCTCGTTGGCGCCGGCGCCGGTCAAGAAAAGGTGTTTCGACCACCACCCGACGATGTCTACAGCAGAGTCTCCGGTTCTTGCAGCATGTGCCAGTGTGCGACTGCATCAAGCGAAGGTAACACCCGCGACACACCATATAAAAAGTTTTAAATCTTTTTGGGTTACAATAAAAAAGTTTTAAATTTTTTTGGTGACCAAAAATATTTTTTTTAAATTTGATTACTTGAGAATTAGATTTAGGTATGAGGAAGGAAATATATATTTATATTTTTTTGGTACTCGAAGGAAATATATTTTACTCTTGTATTACTGTCATAATTTTACTTTAGAAATAAACCCGGTTCCTTTCTATTTAAACTGACCCGGTTGAGTCACCCAAAAAAAACCCGGTTAGGTTAAAAGTAAAAACCCTATAAAATCATACATTCTTTCTCTGTTCCCAATTTCCAAAACTTCCAAAAGAGAAATTAGTGCCGGTGGGTCCAAGAATGTTGGGAGAAGGAATCGGAGGTCACAGCTTACCTTCCCGAGGCCAAAGGCGAAGGGTCCACCAGGAAGATGAACCACGTGTTGTGTTCTTTTTGAAGAACCTTCCATTTGACTCGGAAGATGATTTTTCAGGGGTAAATTAATTACGACTCGTATTTTTTTTTTTTTCAAGATTTAGCTAACTCTAAGTTATTAAATATGTATTGAAAGCTTTGAAACATTTATTGCTATGTAACGCATTTATTAACTTTTTTTTGTCACATATATCTATTATAAATTAAAGAAGGTGTACTTATTTAATAGGAATATAAATAATAAAAATACGAGTTTTATTAGAAATATGTGTAGGTAGATCTATTTTAATTTTTATGGGGTATAAGAGATGAAATTTCATAAGAGAATTTTTATGGGGTATAAGAGATAAAATTTCATAAGAGAATTATTTATATCCAAATCAATTTATCGATTAATTTTAGTTGAAGAAAATCTTTACATATATATCTTTTAGGATTAAGCTAGGTGTATATTAAAATTAGGAACCAAATGAACCACTTGTGTATTTTTTTATTTTAATGTGTATTATATATTGGTGGCTGATTTTGGTATGCAAATAGAATTTTTCATCTTTCAGTAATATAGTAATAGCAATATGACATGTACACATATATACATTTATCCTAATAAAATAATTTTTATTTTTTTTCTGTGATTTAAATTTTTTATGCTCAAAATTTCTGTACTAGATTTTATTATTTTTGTGCTTGATGCATGAGTTTATTAATTGTAAAAACACATAAATAAATACATGTATGTACATGTAAAATTATTCATACAGAAATACTAGTATACATTTTGTTATGATTATTAGTATAAATATTTAAATTTTGTATATTTTTTTTATATATAAAAAATCCAATCAAGTTGACACGTTTGGATGATTTTTAAGTGGAAGATTTGAAAATTAATTATATTATCCTACCATTATAACAAAATGTTATGTACACATTAAAAATTAGGTATTATATGTTTGCGTATAAATAAATATATTGCTTAATATTTTCTAACATTTATTCTATATTAGTACTAATTTGGTAGCAAAATTTGAGGATGCATAACATCTTTTTTAAATATCTTTATAAAACTCCTTAGGTGGAAATTAAATTCTTATGATTTTGCCAAAATGTCTGTATTGAAGGAATTAATGTATTAAAGGTTGGTATTACTCTTAAAAACCTTGCCAAAAGAGACACTTAAATTTTATAAGTTGAGTTTGTTTCAAGTTGAGTATATGAAAATAGAAAATTTGATTGTTTAGATAAGAGTGTGTAATAGGAAGTTGTTACTGACTGACGTCCAAGGCCCAAGATCATCAAAGAATAAGGCCATAAGAGTGGCCCACAAGTAAAGATAAATCATCTAAGATAAGAAAAGATTAGATACAATTTTAACAGATCCCGAAAAGATCTCAACAACCGACAACTATATAAACAGGGGGTATCACTCCCTCAAGGTACACACTCTCTTAACCTACCTCACTCTAATAGATCTAGAATTCCCTAATCCTATTGCGGGTTTCTAGAGCTATTCACCTCCAAATCAATCACTTATCGGCCATAACTCTCGGCTACGTCGTAGGGTTCGTCATCGAAGGCACATCTTCTTATTCCAAACCTCAGCCCCCCCATTCGAAGTCCTTTGGACAATCGTTAAGGATCCGACCTTAACAGAAGTAACTCGATTTTTCCATTTAAAAGCGCGTTAAATTAAGTACAAATGAAATTGAATAATTTATGTAACTTTGGACTTTTATATTATAGTTGATATTATAGTTGATATTATCTACATGAAAAATAATAGATGATGACAATTTTTTCTCTTATATTTATTTTATATTTGAATCAATACTAATTAATTTTCTATTTTTTTTACAAAATAAAAATGTTGGCTCTTAACATTCTCCTATTAACATTTTGCAATTGCATTTTGCATGTTGCTGATGAAGACTGTGCCAAATCTCCCATTTCGTTTGGAAAATATAGCTGCCACTTCTCAAAGGGTTAGTAACTCAAGCTCTATTTATTTTCTTTAATAGACACATGTAATTTATCATGTAAGTTGATTTGAACAATCTATCTATTTGCTATTAATCTAGAAGGAATTTTATTCAATCGTTGATTGAAACCATTATCTCTGTCTTTAAATTATTTTATTTTGAGTTAATTAGTTCAAAACACTCAATGGTTCTTGACTTGCGGCAATTTGTTTAGAAAAATTTAGATAACTAAGATTTTAACCATGATTTGCACATATATGCTTCAGATTTAATTTTAACTAATTACTCCAAAAGACAAAACATATCTTTATAATATGAGGAATGAACACCAGGAATTTTTTTTATCAAGTTAGCACCAATTATCATGCTTTTCATCATGTATATTTGTTCATTATTCAGCCATTGGAACTAATCCTTTCGTGTGGCCTTCATGCGGCCGGGCTTATTCGGCACATCTATGTTGACTTTGGACGGAGAGGATTCTATGAACTGAGTTCTAATAGTGAGCCAATAACTGGACAACAAGCTTTTGAGCGTTTGTTGGGTAAAGTAGTTGTTTCTCTTTCTAAAAAGGATTTCTTTTCCATGATACTTGGTTTTTGTGACTGTAAATGATGTTTTTGCAATTACGCTACTATATAATACTTGCTTGTGTTTAGGTGAGTTATTTCAAACCGGAAGAATAGTGAATCCTACGACCAATGAACTGATTTGGCAAAGATTTAATAATTTCTCAACTATACTCCAGGATTTACCTGCCAATACTCGAAAAATAGGTAAGTCAAGACTGAGAATATTTTTGGCAATTCATTATTGTTAAATAGGATCTCTATAATTGCTACATTATTGTATGACTTTCAGGTTGCATGACTGGAGATGGTTCTCAAGGTTTAATGAACCTTCAAGACTACATCACAAATGCTCCTAGTGAAAGGATTTATTTTTTTGTTGTGCGTCTCAAACAACTGAGTTTTTCTTTCTTTTATGTCCAATTGATGCTTTGAACTTTATATTTTTAATTAAGAGCAATAAAGATGAGTTTAAAATTTAAATGTTGCCATCATCAGGTAGGACAAATTGCGAATCAAGAAGAGATGGAGGAGTATGTTGATGATTCTGTTAAAGGTATAATATTGATAACTTTGTAACCTTGTTGTTTTTATCTCACTTATTTGCTTCTTTTAAATAGTAAAATTTATAAATACAAGATTTTTTAGTTTTGAAGATATGCTCTTAATTCTCACCGTTTATTTTTCTATTATCCATGCGTAGAGGGAGTCATCTTTCATCTTTTGCTGAATATAATGTGTTTGCTGAATATAATGTGTTAAGTTTAGGGACATCTTTTCATCAAGGAGCTTCCACTGATAAGTTTTGCAAATAGCTAGATAAATTTGGCTATTTAATTTCCCCTCACCATGTCCATAATTACATTAAACCCTGTATTAAATTATTTATATGTGTGTATGTATAAAGAAATTACATATAGCTTAGGCACTGATGGCCTTAAACTTGGTATTTATTAAAATACCAAATAGATATAACTTGATACTTCACGACTTGATATGTCAAGAACATTTTAATCCCAACCATTAAACTTATGTTGAGATTGGAATTTAGCTAGCAAATACTTTTTTTTTTGTTGACAAGCTAGCAATTACTTCTAATCTGTAAATGTTTACCACTAGATTAGATTATTTAATGTTAATCAAATCACTGACACTTATATGAGTTGTCTTTTCTTAATTAGATGCATTTGGACGTGATGCTAATTTAATACGTACATGTACGTCTTTCATAAAAATGCTTTTCTAGATATGTTTGGATACACCTAAGTCTCAATGTATTTAATTTTATTCTTAATCTATATTCTTAAAATAATTTTAGAAATAATATATATTATTATTTATTAAAATAAAAAATTATTTTAAAAATTTTATCTAATTAATAAAAAAATTAAAAATATTATTTTAATATCAATAAAATATCAAAAGATTATTACAATTTATTTTATCCAAGAAATACTTTATTTTATATAGATAAAGAAAATTGAAATTAGTGTGTGGTGTTTTATGTCATATCACGTTCCATATGTGTGTCGGTGTTAATATTCCATGTTTCTCAGCTATTAACTGTGACATGATTTCCATTTCTTAGCTTGATGATCAAACAACATTCTCTGCTTTTGTGAGACAATGTTATTACAAGTATTCATTTTGAAGAACATTTGTGTTCATTCCATATAAATATATAATACAAGTGTATTGACTTTAGTCTACAGAGCAGGTTTCTTGTAATACCTTGTGAAGCTATAAAGTTAGCTAAAATTCTCTATTTTAGTAATTTTTTTATACTGATTTCTGTTTTATTTGACAAAATGCAGTTTCTGAATATGACCTAGTTGCTGAACAATGTGTTGCTCGTGTTATCAATGCGATGGAAGCCAAATTGGGTATTCTGTGAAGCTAATCTTTTAGCTTTTGTAAACCGAAGGATGCCTCACAAATTCCTCTTATTCTGAATTACAAACCATTTACATTTTGTTAATAGTTGCATCTTAAAAATTTTAGCACCATGTGGGAAAGTATTACTCTTGGACCCTACTATTTCTTATTGAAATACTGTGCTTGCTTGCATATTTTATTAGAAACTATTTGCAGTTTTTGGGGGTACTCTAAGATCTTATTTTATTTATTGATTTTTTTTTATAAAACTCTACATGCTTAGTTCATTTGTTTATAGGTAAGGACTGCCAAGTGCTTGATAACTGAATTGGTCAAGTAAATAACAATCATATTAAGGGCACGCTAAAATCACCCATGGATATAAAATACATGCTAATAGGTGATTTTTTTCAACCCTCTACTAATTAACTGTAATTTATCCCTATGATGTGTAAGTCTTTAATTGGTTGACTCATTCACCATATCCATAACCATTTTGCTAACTTGGGTTACCAAAATCTAACAAGGATTAATGCGTTAATCTAGTAAAATCAATTTGTAATTAATTAATTATATATTTTTTGCGGAGGATATCTTAAGCTTAGCAGTCAGATTAATTACTTACGCTTTATTGAGTGTCTCTTTCAGGGTGTTTGACGTGGCTATATTTCCTTATGCATACATGTCGTTCTCAAGATTCACACTTAAGCAACCCAAATCACTTATCACTTGAGTTAGGAAATTAATTAATTATGTTACTGCCTTTTTAATTTGCAGTCTTACTATCAGTAGCGGAACCAGAACTTTAATGGTAGGGGACAATTTTTATAAGAGAAAAATGCAAAACTAACAACTTTAATTTATATTGGTCAATGTTTTAATTAATAGTCTATTATTTAATCAGTAACTCAATATTATACTTTTTGCCAAAATTTTTATATATTATTGATTAACTACTACTAACTAACTACTGGCCAAAATAATAAATAGTGCTTATTGTATAATATTATTTTCCTATAATTATTTTTTTTTCAAAATCTACATTTTTTTTAAGTCTTTTATTATCATTAACATAGAGAAATGTTAGGAAGTATTTTTTTGTTATTAATATTAGCCAACACTTTATTTTTTTTAAAAAACTATAAGTAACGAATATTATTCTAACTAGCAAATCAGTCAACAAATTATACCTAAAAAAAAAAATCCAAAATGTTAAAAAACAGAACATCTTATACCATTTAATCAAGAACTTCTGAAAATCAAATACAAATATAATTTCATAGATATTTTTTTAGAAACAAAGCATTCAAAATCTAAAAAAATATAACATCCAAATTAAATTGTTAGCTGATATTGACTGAATTTTTATTGATTAACTAGCATTACTCTTTTTTAAAATATTAAAATTTATGATTTACGATTCAAAATTTAGTCAATACCATATTCTTTAAATATTACATATAAAATATATTTTTTAACCAAATCTTAATTTAAATAATAAATTTTATTGATTATATGATATTGTTTATTAATTTATTCATATTTATAAAATTATTGTTTGAAAAATTAAAACTATACACTAAAGTTATATTCCATATAAGGATATATATGTATATATAATTATATGATATATATATATATATATATATATATATATATGTCCCGAAGTGGATCAAGGAGGGAAAGGGGAAGGTAGGAGTTATGCAAATGATGCAACAGATATATTATGAACAAATAAAGATGCAGAAAGCTTAAATATATAAGTACTATGGCGGTAATCTGTCCAGCGTTATTAGAAGAAAGCTAGTTCTAGCGGTAGTCCGCCTGCACTAGCTGAGGGAGAGAGAGATATGTATGATAAACTTTTATTTATTGAATGCTTAAATGCAGAAAAAGATTGAAGAAGGGGGAGGAAGAAGGAAAAACTGAAGAGCTTACAAGGGAGCTCTCAGGGCTTCTCTCTCTAGCTTCTCTCACTTCTTATGATTGTAATGTAAAACTGAAGGGTAGAGATTGTCTTTGACAGACGAAACTCTTTTTCTTCTTCTTCCAGATTTGAAGCAGGGATAGTTAATGACTTTGCTTCAGCAAAAAGATCTTTTTCTATGACTTCACAATCTTAGATTTCATCAAGGATCCCTAGATCTGTAAATCCCGTAATCAATATTTCAGGTTTACAAACTAATTCAAACATTTCCCAACCTATTTACCAAACAGATGACGATGTTGATTTACAGTCTATTCAATCTCCAACATATTCTTCTTTAAATGATGATGTCCATGGGGAGCACAGAATTTGTTATTGATAAAGGAGCCTTACGTAAAAACCTATACTCTAAGGAGTATGATCTTCATAGAGAATGGTATTTACGTACTTTTACAGCTTCCCAAATCTCATCATTCAAAGAAAAATATTACAATTTCCTCAATGAGGTTAAAATGCATATACCGTTTTTTGAATGGTTTCATGCTGATTCCATCAAAAATAATATCAACTATCCTTTCAAAAATAAAGATTTATCTTCATCTGCAAATGTTATTTCAACTTGGAAAGTTAAAGACGGAAATTTACTTAGATCTGAGTTTCCTCCAAAAGGATCTTTTGTAATTTCAAATACAGATGGTCATAATCCGGTCATGGCCTCTTCTTTCAAAAATAAAAATGTAGAAGAAAGTGTCAACCCAAAAGATATAAAAAATCTTATTGAACAATCAAATTACACCAACAGGTTTTTACAATGTTTGGGTGACAATCTTTCATCTTCAAAGTCATCTTCTTTATCTTTGCAAAATGTTTCTGAAGCCTCTACTTCCAAACCTATTGAAAAACCTCTTTTTAAACCTTTTAAAATGAGTAGCAAGGCTAAACAAACTCTCAAAACCTCGA
>JASCZI010181975.1:6978-29215 GCA_036250425.1 Stylosanthes scabra
AGAAGAAGAAGAAGAAGAAGATAGTAAGAAAACAAGCTCCAGCGAGAATTCTGAAGAGGAAGATAATAATCTGGATGAACCTGATGGGGTCACTCTAGGAGGAGATAGTGACACCTCTGGAGAAGAAAAGGATTTGGATATGAAGCTCTTTATTGGTGGAGTTGTACACAACAATGAAGATACTCCTGTCAAGGATGACTTTACTAGACTTCCTGCTGAAATTAAAGATATTGAGCGAGATTCTTTTGTCTTGCACATTCCCAGGAGAAATCTAGATCTTGATACAAGAGAAAGTAAAGTGTCTAATATCAAAGTTGCAGCTCTTGCAGCACAAGGATTCACAGAGCTTATGCCTCCTGAGGTTGCTAAGGCATTTTGGACTGACAAAGTTGCGTCTAAGGTGAGATTTACTGATTTAGATAAGACTTAATCATTGTTAAAAAGAATAATTAAACATATATTCTACGAAAGCATACTTGGTTGAATTAAGGAATACTCTCTCGAGTCAAGTAAAATAGTCATTTTGAGGGGGGAGGGGGGAAAAAGGATTTTGTTCATATTATGTGTTTTTTGGACTTAATTACTTTATACTGTCTTTCCATCTCTCTCTCTCTCTCTCTCTCTCTCTCTCTCTGGGCAATTTATTCTTTCATAGTTATTTTTGTTTTTCTTTTTTCAAGAAATCAAAGTTATTAGATTGTTTTTCAATCCACCATTATCACAGAATGGTGAGAGTAGCTGTTATAGTTAATAAGACTGTATCTTTTTGCTTGTAATGAATCATCCGGGATATAAACTTCTATTATGATCAGTTTTGCTTATCAACCACAACGTCTAGTTAGATCTGTCTTCATTTTATTTTCCTGTGCACATACCCCTAGAAAGTCAGTTACTTTGTACATAAAATATTTTTGTTAATTTTGTACATGTCGAGATATTTAGTGTAATTTACTCATTGGTATATTGGTTTCCAGTTTTACATTAGAGATATTTAGTGTATTATGATCAGTTTGACATTTACTCATTTTCTTTAAGGGGATAGAACTTTCCAGAGTGACATTCTGTAAATGTTACTTCTTGTTAACTTATCTTCAGAATTGGCTTATTTTACTATTCTAGTTATTATTGTCAAATGTTTGTGGCTGTACAAAATTGTTTCCCTTATTATAGAAAAAGCTTATTCATAAAAAATTCCTTGGGAAAGATGATTGTGGATTCTGCCCCTGGTCCCTTCCAAGGTTCTTAATCTGTATCTGAATTATTATGATTTTTGTGTCAATTACGTAGGTCACCAAAAACATGCGTGAAATTGTCAAACTTGCTATTAATCAAGCACAGAAAAGAAGTAGGTTGTCTGAAGATACATATTTTAGTCGGATTTCCACTCCAAGAGGGGCTTTTGATCCTTTTGATGGTCAGTTTTTCTTCTCCTTTTGACTAACTAGCACAGCTGTTATTTGTAACTTTGGAAATGTTCACTGTAAATAAATTGTTTGTGAAATGTAGGACTCTATGTTGGTGCATTTGGCCCTTACGGCACTGAAGTAGTACAGCTGAGGAGAAAATTTGGACATTGGAATGACGTTGACAATGCAAACAACCCTTCAGACGTGAAGTTCTTTGAATATGTTGAGGCAGTGAAGTTGACAGGGGATCTTAATGTTCCTGCTGGCCAGGTTCTATGCATTTTGAATCTGATAATAATCCTTGTTCTATCTTACAGTTCTATCAACTATGTCTATGCTTGTTATAGGAAAGTTAAATTTTGTTTTGGGCATGCAGGTGACATTCCGGGCTAAAATCGGCAGAGTCAACCGCAGCACCAACCGTGGAATGTATCCTGATGAATTAGGAGTGGTAATTGCACTTTACAATGGAATGCTACCATATGCGTCTGGTTTTAAATTCTTATCGTTGCATTCTTATTTGCAAATTTCACTCCAAACTTAATGCTTAGCTGTATTGAAACATTCTTTAATTTAGGGAAAAACTATCATTTGTACCCATGACCAAACACCACTGCCAACATCTTCCACTCTCCACCTCTATATGGTCGCCTTTACTTCCATTCTCAGATCTTCGAGGATGCTGGCATCTGTCAGATCCACCTCTCATACCACTGTTGTGCCCTTATTTCTTTGCCTCCACCATTGATGTCGCCTCAGAGCTCTTTCTTCACCTCTCTTGCCTCTGTTGCACCCTCCCTTATCTCCTCCCACCTCCGCCTTCGATGACACCTTCGAGCCTCTTCTCCACCTCTCTTCCCACTGTCGCACCCTCCTTTCTCTCTGCTCGCCTCCGCCTTTAGTGTTACCTTTGAGTTCTTTCTTAGCCTCTCTTTCTATCTTTGCTTGCATGCTCCTCTAATTATTCTCTTCTTGCGTATTTTCGTGAATCTCAATTTTCTTATTATTATTATTTTTTTTTAATTTTTGGGATTGATCTATTTTTGTTTATGGTTGGTTGATGTTGTCATTCATTGGTGATGAACTGTGAAGAGTGGGATGATGGGTTTCAAATGTAATTGGGGTTGATCATGGTTTGTTAAGGTAACAATTTGGTTAGGGCAGGTGGTGATGAATGTGGTGGTTGTGTGGTGGGATTGGGTTAGGGTGGCGGTAGTAATGGATTGAGGTGGATATTCAGTTGGGTGAGGGTGAGGGTGGTGGGTGTTGGCAGTGATGTGGTGGCTGCGTTGTGGCAGACTGGTAGCGAGGGTGGGGTATTGACGTTTGGTGATAGTGATGGCGATGATGGTGGTGACATTGACGATGATGATGATGATGATAGGCGCAAAATGGGTGGAGGTTGTTTCAGAGATGGAAGACAATGGAAGAGGTGGGGTATTTTGGGTAATTTTTCAAAAGAGTCAACAAAAATTTTAGGGTTTGGATATTTTTGTCCAACAAAGCTTATCTTCATAGGTACAAAGTTAATTTTATTCTTTTACGGGTAGTTTTAGCGGAGTGTTCTAAATAATCATGGGTATAAATGGTAATTTTTCCCTTTTATTTATAACCTCATACTTGCTGTTGCACTCAACCACATGCTCAGTTTAATTATGATTTTTGCGCATTAGCAGTACTCTGTCCCATATTAGCTTTCTTCTTTCCCCCCATATACTTTTATTGTTGGTTTGCATCTTCTTTTCTTCTTCACCCGAGTTTCTGTCTGAGTTGGGTCTTTTGGGATTTTCCTGGAGATATACAACTAACCCTGAGCACACTCATTTATGAAAATTGAAAAGGTTGCAAGTTATAAAGGCCAAGGCAGAATAGCAGACTTTGGATTTCAAAATCCAAAATGGGTTGAGGGAGAATTACTCCAACTTAATGGCAAGGTAACTTGGTAGTTTATGTCCCTGTTTTTATTTTTATTTTTTTAATGTACAAACATGACCAATGTTTCTACTAGCATACTTGTTTTTGTTACTGTTTCTTTTGACATTCTTTGGTATCTGCTGTTGTCATATTAAGGGCATAGGACCATACATGAAAGGAGCAGATCTTGGATTCCTTTATGTTGTGCCAGAGCAAAGTTTTCTTGTGCTATTCAACCGGCTGAAGCTACCAGAGTAGAGACAGAGTACCCTTATCCTGTCTAATTTCTTTTCTTTTCTATGTGAGGTTGGACATTGAGAATTCAACACTAGCAATGAGAGTATCACTCTGCTATTTTCCATTAGGTTATAGCTTTATCCCTTACACACAGGAACTTGTAATTTTATAGCCTCTTAATCCTTTCATGAGTTAGCCATTTCTTCTTGTTCCTTTAGTCATTACTATGATATTGTGTATATAAATTTTGCTGGATGACAAAATAGTGTATGATAGGAGGAACTCTGGAAGTACCTTATTTGATCTTTTTATGGTGTATGTGGATTGTGTGCATGTGTGCGCCACTCTTTCCTATAAAAGAAATGAAATAATAAAAGCTCAATTGTTGTGATGGCCTTATAAGTAAGGATAAACAAAGTAAATTACAATGAGTAATGATTGAGAATTTTAAGGTCAATGAAGATTTTAAAATTGTCTTTATACGAAAAATTTTTAATCATTGAATGGTAAATTGAAAAATTTTAATCATTGGATGGTAAATTGAATGGTTAGATTTTACTATATATAAAAACGTTACTTTTTTAAACGTGTTGCTATTTGTTGTGATAAGAACCTCGAAGTCTGCCTCCTTGACGGCCCAAGTCCAGTGCGTGGTTTCCTCCTTCAGGAAATAGGTGGGGTTGTACCTGCATGGCACTCCGATGCCTAAGTTAGCAGAGAAGTTTTAGTAAGTAGTTTGTATTGTAGAAATTAGGTAAGTCTTTGATATCTCGTCTGATCACCTTATCGTCATACTTATGGAAGGATCTACAGGCGGTTGTCCTCCGTAGCTGATCATGGGGCGATTTTCTAGGACCACATGGAGGAATAGCCCATCGTGGCTTTAACCGCTTCATCAGGGTATAACTCTTTCCCACCATGTTCCCAAGTCGGGTTCTACAATTCTGTGTAGTATGGAAGTCGACATAGGCTTTGAGTCGAGCTCCTACTTCGGTGAGGTATACAAGTCCGCAAGTGCTCATCCGGCATGTGGGAAGTCCCCAAACAAGTTGGGTGGATAAGGGCTTCTCGCAGTGGGTTGGGCCTGAGGTTGTAAATTAATTGGGCTGGTATGAACAGTGCCCCTGTTTGAAATCATCACACGATGAATTCAAACATTCTCTGCAAGTCGGTTTCTAAATGCTCCCATGAACCTGTCGACCTTGACGCCTTTCATGTCGACCTACATCACTTGCATATAACATGCTCTGTATCTAATTGTTGTATGTTATTCATGTAATTGGCGCTCATGAGTAACTGCGGATCCCAAAATTCATGAAAAAGCGTTTAATTTTCAAAATTAATTTTTGAAAATTAAATTCTTTAAATTTAAAAATCCAGAATCTTCCTCCAAACGCCTCCTTGATTTTCGTGCGATACTTATTCTCTCTCTTCTGCTTTTTCGTTTCCGTTTCCATTCAAGCAACCATCATTCACTCTCTTTTCTCTCTTCCAGCTCGCTATCTCTCTCTCTTTCTACCCGTTCTTCAACACGCCAGAAGTCTCTCCCTCTTGCTACGTCACCGCCGCACCTCCGTCGCCGCTGGGGTTTTGTCATCTCTCTCTGCATTTTCTCTCTATTCCTCAGGTGAGTAATCTTTCTTTCTTCTTTTCCATGTTTTTGCTTTCAACCCCCCAATTGTGTGTGACTGTTCATCTTCTTTGAATGTCAAAACTGGAAGCATGCCCCTTGCCATTTTGCTTTATCCATTAATGTGTATGTGTTATTGTTGTCATTGTTTCGTAAGTATAGAATGACTGTTGGTGCGTTGGAGAAAAATGCTATTTAATCTGTCACCTGGAATTTACATGTGATTTGTGTTATCCGATTTGAAATATTTCCTTTAATTGTTGTCTTTGTTCTTCAAAGAATTTAGTATGAATTTGTAGAGTCTGTATGTGGAGTTTTGAAGTTGAGATCACGTCTATCCCTCTTTTTCCCCCTCTCTGTTTGTGTTACCAATGTGTACATTATTGTGTTATTTTGTAGGCTTTTCTCAGTAAGCCTTTTCATGGCGAAGAGAGTGACTCATGTGTTTCCCCAAGTTGTTCCTGAATGTTGTGAGTGGGTAGATTTTGCTGTATTAGGGGCTAAGTCTGTTGTTGATGATGAATTCATCAAGTACTTCTGTGAGCACCATAGGTATCGTGTGAGTAGTGTTGAGGGAAAGAAATATCAAGTAATCGCCCCCGGTCCCGAGGATCGAGCTTGTTATGTTGACCCAGAGGGCGATAGTTGCATCTTTGTTTATGAGCCCATCTTTACCAAAGTAGGTGTTCGAGTTCCTTTTACCGAGTTCGAAATAGAAGTTTTAAAGGGAGGTGAGGTCGCACCTTCTCAAATTCACCCTAATTCTTGGGGTTTCATTAGGGCTTATGAGGTTGTTTGTCAGGAGTTCGGATTTCCGACTTCCTTAGCAATCTTCCACCACCTCTTCAAGTTGACCAAACCTTTTAGCAAAGACAAGCAGCAGTGGTTGTCTTTCCGAGCTAATCAAGGTTGGAAAGTTTTTGAGATGAATGAGGAGTCTGCGAGAGATTTTAAAAACCTTTACTTCAAAGTTATTTCATGACCTGGGACGACTCCTTTTTGGATAGATGGGGAAGGAGAGTATCGTTTTCCTTTGACTTGGAACGAGGAGTGGGTAAATCCAAGGGTAGAACGGAAAGAGTTGAGTGAGCCCAAGTTGCTTTTCCTTGATGCTTTGAGTGAGTGTTGGGGAAAGAAAGACAACCATTTGCCTACTCCTCTATTACTCACCCAGTCTTCTACTTATATTCAGAATGAGATTCTTGGTATGTCGACTTGCTATTCATCTTAAACATTATATTATGTTGTACCTAATCTTTATGTTTCAGATTTCTGTTGATTGATTTGCAGGGATAATGTCAGGAAAGTCAAACGCATATGATCACTTCAAGGCACATTTACTCAGCAAGTCGAAGAGGTCAGTCACCACTGTGGGATCCAACTTGGGAGCAAGTAAGTCGGTTTCCCCTGAGGTCATCTTGCCGACCTCTTCTGGTATTCCCGACTCAGGGTCAGGAAAAGATACTAGTGCTACTCCTTCACCTTCTATTTTAAACGCACAGGAAGTCGAAAACAGTAGCCAAGATCCTACGCAAACTCGAAAGCGTAAAACTTTCGAGCCCAAATACGGTCCCATTAATAGCAAGGAGTTCGACCACGCCAGCTTCGCACAAGAGTATCTTGTTGGAGGTAACAAGATACCTATGGATGGGGAAAATTTTATGAAAATTCTTGATTTCATAACTCGGAGTAGCATCAAGGCGGCAGCTATTTGCCAAGCTGCCCAAAACAAATTGAAGGGTTGTGTCGTGGTTCCCGAGGGGGAAGTCGAACAACTCCGAGTTCGGGTTAGGGCTTTAGAAATCGAGAAGCGTGTGATTGAAGGAGAGAAGTTTGAATTGTCCTCCAAGGTCACAAGTTTGGAGGCACGATTGGCCTTAGAGACTCAAGAGCTTAGTGCTTCTAAGGAATTGCTGAAGAGGTTGGAGAAGGAAAAAACCGATGGAGAGGAGAAGTATAGGAAGTTCTTTGCTGAGTTCAAGCTGAAGATAGAAAACCAAAAGAAGCTTGAAGCAGAACTGCAAGCTGCACAGGACTTGTGTGACAAGTTTTCAAATGATGCCTTGATGTTGGCCGAGGAGGTGGCTGAGAACTTGAGGGAGCAAGTCCAAGTTCTTTTTCCCGAGTTCGACGTGAGCCAAATCGGACCAGACAACAAAGTCATCGACGGGGTCATAGTTCGTCCGGAACCTGATGCCGATGAGCATTCTATTCCGGAGGAACCTATAGTAGGAGGCAGTGAGCACGTTCCGGCTTCTGAAGGCTCTCCGGAGGCCCGTCCCACTATGTCTGATCCTCTTCCAACTCCCCCTTGTCATGGAATTTGAGGATTTTATGTTGTTGTTGCTTATGTTTATTTAGCATGAACTTTATTTTGCTATGTTTGATTTTCCCTCCATGGGAGGTTTATTTTTGTAGTAGAATTTTGGATACATTTCACATTTTAAGCAATGTGTTTATGTTTTTATTAAGTTATCACAACTTCGGACCTCGTCGCTTTCAATTTTTACATATTGTTTTGTGCTTTTTCGAGCTTGAAATTGGATAAGTTATGTGTTGAATATTGTATAACAAGTTGCGGAAAAGAAAGGTGTTGAGCCTTTATGTAGAAGGAAAGATAAACATTTCTTTAACTTAGAAATATTTACATAGTAGCAGAAACTGGAAGCTTACATAAACAAATAGATAATGCATAACTTGTATATACTAGTCCTTACTTTAGTGCCTCGCTAAAACCCCCTTCCGGAAAACCCTATGGGAAAAACCAAGAAGCCGGGAAAAAAGAGTACACCAGGGAGCAAGGATGTAATATTAAGAGTAGTACTTCTTCATGTTGCAAGCATGCCACGATCTGGGCAAGTTGGTTCCTTGTAGAGTTGATATTTTGTAGTAGCCTTTGCCGAGCACTTCAACAACTCGGAATGGTCCCCTCCAATTCGCTGCAAGCTTTCCTTCTCTAGGTGTTGGGGCTCCTATGTCATTCCTTAGCAATATCAAGTCATCCTTGCGAAAAGATCTTCTTATGACTTTCTTGTTGTATCTGACCACGACTCTTTCCTTGAGAGCTGCTTCGCGTAGCCGAGCTCCTTCTTGCACCTTGTCAGCGAGTTCGAGTTCCGTCCTGCAAACTTCGGCATTGTCGACTTCACAGTAAAAAGTGACTCTTGGGCTTTCGAGCTCAAGTTCCAAAGGAATCATAGGCCAACCTGAAAGGAGTTTCACCCGTAGTCGATTTAGGCGTCGTCCTATATGCACACAACACATGGGGTAACTGCTCTGCCTAAGCTCCTTTAGCCTCATCGAGCCTCCTCTTCAGACCTCTTAAAATCACCTTATTTGCAGCTTTCGTCTGACCATTTGGTTGAGGATGCTCAACAGAGGTGTACTGATGTTTAATCTTCAAGTCGGCAACTAACTTACGAAAAGTGGAGTCAGTGAATTGGGTGCCATTGTCAATGACTATTGAGTGAGAAACCCCAAACCGAGTTACCACGTTCTTCCAGAGGAACTTTTTGCTCTGCCTAGCAGTGATGGAAGATAGTGGTTCTGCCTCGACCCATTTTGTAAAGTAGTCAATGCCAACGATGAGATACTTTAGTTGACCTGGAGCTTGGGGAAAAGGGGACCAAGAGGTCGAAACCCCACTTGGCGAAGGGCCAAGGCGAAGTCATATTTATGAGCTCTTCAGGTGGAGCGACGTGAAAGTTGGCATGAGCTTGACAAGGAGGGCACTTCCGCACATAGGAGGTCGAATCCTTTTGTAATGTCGGCCAGTAGAATCCGGTTCTGAGAACCTTCTTGGCCAAGGATCGAGCTCCGAGATGATTGCCACATATCCTGCTATGCACTTCTTCCAACACCTCGTCTATCTTGGAAGTCGGAACACACTTCAGCAGTGGAGTTGAAAAGCCTCTCTTGTATAGAATTCCCTTCACCAATGTGTATTGTTGCGCCTTCTTGACAAGGGTTCTTGCTTCCTTGTCATTCTCAGGGACTTCATCAAACTTTAGGTAGTTAACGATCTCTGACATCCAGCCGAATTCTTGTCCTGAATAGCTAACACCTCGGGTTCTGAATCTTGCCGAGTTATTGATGGAGATTGTAACTTCTCTTGGATTAAGCTCCAATGAGATCCATCCGGCTTGGTGCTTGCCAACTTGGATAGAGCATCGGCTCTGTTGTTTTCTTCTCTGGCGACGTGTCGCACCTCGACATCTGCAAACTCATTCATCATTCGTAGATTTGCTTCCAAATACTTCTTCAAATTTGGATCCTTAACCTGAAAGTCACCATTAATCTGTGAAGTGACCACTTGAGAATCACTGTATTCTACCATCTTTCTTGCACCTGCTTCTTTAGCTAACCTCAAACCTGCGAGAACAGCTTCGTACTCAGCCTTGTTATTGGTGGCCTTGAAGTCAAATTTTAGAGAGACTTCCAAGCTTGTTTGTTGGTCGTTCTTGAGAATGATTCCTGCTCCGCTACCCGACTTGTTGGAGGATCCATCTACAAATATCGTCCAAGTTGCCGAGTTGTTACTATGCACCCCTGTATTCTTCACAACGAAGTCGGCAAGGCACTGTGCCTTTATAGCTTTCCTGCTCTCATAAGAGATGTCGAACTCTGTCAACTCGATCGCCCACCTCATTATGCGACCTCCCAAGTCGGTTTTCTGAAGGACATTCTTGATTGGCTGACTTGTTCGCACTTGTATTTTGTGAGCTTGAAAGTAGGGACGTAGTCTTCGAGAAGCTAAGACTAGTGCAAGTACTACTTTCTCAATCTTCTGATAGTTGAGCTCTGCCCCTTGTAAAACCTTGCTAGTGAAATAGACGGGATGCTGACCTCCCTCGTCTTCTCGAATCAAAGCCGAAGCAACTGCGTTATCCGAGGTTGCCAAATATAAGACAAGAGGCTCCCCTATTAGAGGTCGAGATAGAACAGGAGGTGTTGTCAGGAAGTCTTTGAAATGTTGGAAAGCTGCCTCGCATTCTTCTGTTCATTGGAACTGCCTTCCCTTCTTCAGAATGGCAAACAAGGGTAACGATCTGAACGCAGATCCTGCCAAAAACCTTGATAGAGCTGCCAATCTACCGTTTAATTGTTGGACCTCCTTCAAAGAGGTGGGACTTGACATATTCAGAATGGCAGCACACTTGTCTGGATTTGCTTCTATCCCCCTTTGAGTCAACATGAAGCCGAGGAACTTCCCTGCTCCCACTGCAAATGCACACTTAGTGGGGTTCAATCTCATGTTGTGCGACCTGATAGTTGCAAGAACTTTAGGCAAGTCGGGAATCAAGTCTTCCTCTTTCTTGGTCTTTACTAACATGTCGTCCACATATGCCTCCATGAGATCACCCAAGTGAGGTTTGAATACCTTATTCATCAATCTCTGGTAGGTTACCCCCGCATTCTTGAGTCCAAATGGCATAACTATGTAACAATAATTTGCCTTCAGAGTAATGAACGAGGTCTTCTCTTGATCTGGTGGGTGCATGGGAATCTGGTTGTAGCCAAAATAGGCATCCATGAAGCAAAGAAGTCGGTAACCCGACGAAGCATCTACCTAGGTGTCAATGTTGGGAAGTGGATAAGGATCTTTGGGACATGCCTTGTTTAGATCAGTGTAATCAATACACATCCACCACTTCCCATTCTGCTTCTTAACCAGGACGACGTTAGCAAGCCACTTTGGATGCTTTATTTCGCATATGAAGCCAGCATCTAAAAGACTTTCGACTTGTTCTTCAACCACTTGAGCTCTTTCTTCGCTCATCTTCCGCCTCCTCTGCTGTACAGGTTTTGTTCCCGGGTATACAGACAGTTTGTAACTCATGTATTCGGGATCAATTCCTGGCATGTCGAAAGCCTTCCATGCAAAGAGGTCGGAATTATTCCTGAGTAGCTTCACCAAGTTGTTCTTCAAGTCGGTTGGTAAGGTCATCTCGACCTTTGTAGTCTTATCGGGAGTGTCACCGATTTGGACGTCCTCCAGCTGACCTTCTGGTAGAGGTCGCAACTCTTCTTTTCTTTCTGGTCTCCCTAATTCCAGCATGTTGACTTGCTCTTTTGCTGTTTTGTCTCCCTGCAACAAACCCTCATTATAGCACTTTCTTCCCAACTTCTGATCTCCTCTAATTGTTACTACTCCTTGTCGAGTTGGGAACTTCATACATAGGTGTGGAGTGGACACTACAGCTCCCAACCTGCTGAGTGTTCTTCTTCCAATTAGTGCATTATAAGACGATGGAGTGTCAATCACAATGTAGTTCACTGTTAGAGTTTTGCTCAAGTCTCCTCATTCGAAGGTTGTATACAAAGTTACATACCTCATGGCCTTAATCGGTTCACCACCTAAACCGAAAAGGACATCTGGATACACTTTCAACTCGAAGTCTCCCAGGACGAGCTTTTGAAAAGCTGGTTTGAACAGTATGTCTGCTGAACTTCCTTGATCCACCAAGGTTCTGTGAAGATTGGCGTTGGCAAGGGTCATGGTAATCACCACAGGATCATCATGCCCTTCTCGATCTTCTTTCGCCTCTTCCGATGTGAAAACGATCTCAGGTAACTTCACACAATCTTCTCCTGTGCCGACATGATACACCTCTTTCAAATGTCGCTTTCTGGAGGACTTTGTCAATCCTCCAGCGAAGAACCCACCCGAGATGGTATATATGTCCCTCTCTGGTGGCTTGTTGTTACATCGACTTCGGTCCTCCGACTTGTTCTCCTTTCTTCTTTTGTCGGGTTGATCGGTTTTCCTTGTCTCCAGGTATCTATCCAACCTGCCCTCTCTAGCCAGCTGTTCTATCACATTCGTCAAGTCGTAACAATTGTTGGTGTAATGGCCATACAAACAATGGTACTCACAGTAGTCTGACTTGTTCCCCGTCGACCTGCTACGAATTGGTCTTGGTGCAGGTATTTTCTCCACATTACAAATGTCTCGGTATACCTCTACCAAAGAAGTCCACAGTGGTGTAAATGAATGGCACTTCCGGACTTTGGGAAAATCAGGATTTGGTTTTCTCCTCTCCTCCTTGCTTTTCTTGACTTCGAATTCCCCGGATGAGCCAGCGTTACGAAGTCGAGTTGCTTCCTTCATATTGATGTACTTCTCGGCTCGCTCTTGTATCTCCGCAATAGAGGTCGGATGCCTCTTAGAGACGGACTGGGAGAATGGGTCATCCCGTAGTCCGTTCACAAGTCCCATCACTGCAGCTTCTGTAGGTAAGTTGATAATTTCTAGGAAAGCTTTGTTGAAACGTTCCATGTAGGATCTCAAGCTTTCTCCTCCTCCCTGCTTCACACCTAACAGGCTAGGGGCATGCTTCAACTTCTCTTTTTGGGTTGATAAGTGAGTCAGGAACCCTTTGGCCAAGTCATCGAAACAAGTAACTGATCTTTTTGGAAGGTTGTCAAACCAATGTTGCACAGCCTTGGTTAGGGTGGTTGGAAAGGCCTTGCAACGTGTTGCGTCTGAAGCACCAGCCAAGTACATGCAACTTCGGAAGTTGCTGAGATGATACCTTGGGTCTGTCGAGCCGTCATACAAGGCCATCTCGGGACACTTGAAGTTCTTCGGAACTTCTGCCTGCATGATCTCCTCCGAGAAAGGATCTCCGGCACTAAACAGCAAGTCAGAGTGATGAGGTGTCGCCTTGCTGACTTCTTTCTTCTTCAACTCGGCTTCCATCTTTCTCAACTTTTCTTCTGTCTCCTTCCTCCAGGCTTGTTCTTGCTGGAGTTGTTGTTCAACTTCTCTTTGCCTGGCATAGTTACTTTCAAGTCGATCTAAACGACCTAGTTGTCCGGTAACTATGCCCATGATATCATAGGCACTCCTATGATCTCTGTCTTTGATGGGGATGTGAATCTGTGATGCTACCCGTCTAGGAGACGGGATCTGAGATACTGCTCGCCTGGGAAACGGACGGCGAGATGATGTTGTACGGTTTCTACCGTTTCGTCTCCCATTATTTGAACCTGAGTCAGAAGCCGTATGTCCATCTTGCATCTGAGCAGGTTGTCGGTTGTTAGCTAGTGGTTCCGCCATCAACAATGTCTGACACAAGGTTCCTCGGCAATGGTGCCAATGTTGTGATATGAACCTCGAAGTCTGCCTCCTTGACGGCCCAAGTCCAGTGCGCGGTTTCCTCTTTCAGGAAACAGGTGGGGGGGGGTACCTGCAAGGCACTTCGATGCCTAAGTTAGCAAGAGTTTTAGTAAGTAGTTTGTATTGTAGAAATGGGGTAAGTGTTTGATACCTCGTCTGATCACCTTACCGTCATACTTATGGAAGTATCTACAGGCGGTTGTCCTCCGAAGCTGATCATGGGGCGATTTTCTAGGACCACGTGGGGAAATAGCCCATCGTGGCTATAACCGCTTCATCAGGGTATAACTCTTTCCTGCCATGTTCCCAAGTCGGGTTCTACAATTCTGTGTAGTGTGGAAGTCGACATAGGCTTTGAGTCGAGCTCCTACTTCAATGAGGTATACAAGTCGGCAAGTGCTCAACCGGCATGTGGGAAGTCCCCAAACAAGTTGGGTGGATAAGGGCTTCTCGCAGTGGGTTGGGCTTGAGGTTGTAAATTAATTCGGCTGGTATGAACATTATTTTCTTTTAAAATGTAGTTTAAAAGACTAAATTTTTATGAGAAGATGATTTTTACATCTTTATTGAAATAGTTGCTTTTAAATTTATTATTTAAAGAAGTGAAATTTCAAATACATATGTAATGCTGGAAACATAGAAAAGATAAAACAATTTATTTATTTAAAAGTTAAGAAGATAATTAGGAGAATGAATTAAGACTTTTAATTATTTTTCAATTACAATACCACAAGGAAATAGTCTCCCAAAAAATAATTTTTCTTGCAATATGCAAAAGATTATAGGTTAGGTCTTCCGTAGATTACTTTAGACCATCCCTTATTTAAATGTCGCAGTTTTAACAGAGCTAACCTAGTTTGGGATCTAGGTTAGCTCCTCCATAGAATTAATAAATTAATCCTTTGGGATAAAATTTAAAAAATTGGAGTATATTGAAAAGGTGCCTCAAGATAAGTTAGGGAGAAAGATGCTTTTGTTGGCCATGGTATGAAGATTTCTATGTAAACACAACGTTTTTGGTGGAGTAAAGGAGAACAAAAGGTGTCTTGTGATGTGAGAAGGCTAGAACTAGAACTACATTATTTTGCACGTTGTATCTTCTTATTGATTTCATATAAATAATTAAAATAAATGATACTAAAAGTTCACAGGATGTAGCTTTCCAATAAGATAGTGGGTTAAAGTTTAAGGAAAATTGTGTCTTTATTGTGCTAAAGATAGTCCCACTAGTGAAAGAAATTTGATTACTTTACTACTACATTGTAAACCTTGTTGACCCGGATGGATTTCCTTTATTATCTTCCACTATCCTGTGTTCATTAGATGTTAGTGACAAAAAATATCATGTATATTAACTACCAACTTATTATGGTAACAATAAGAAATATCTGTGGAGTTTATAGTGGATTGGAAAAAAAAAGTGGTTAATAATGTAATGAAAACACATTAATAAGTGCTAGAATAATAATATACATGCATTAATAAAAAATATTGTTTATTAATACTTTAGTAACCAACATTAACCAACAAAAATAAAAATACGACTGTGATTGTGTTCTCCATTAATATGATCATTCTGTTAAATATATAACAAATAAACTAAATGATCATGTAAATATACGAATATATAGATGTTATCATCTGAAGTAGTTTTTGTTTAGATTTAAATAAAAATAACATTTGTACAAAAAAAAAATTACATCAATGTTTAAGAGGATCGCAATGGTTAAGGAGAGAGAGCGATAGACAAATTTCCAATAGTGGTGGTGGATAACAAAGTCACCGGCGGTGATGGAAGAGAGTAGTTAATAGATGGTGAAAGCGAGAACGATTTCCGGTGGTTGTGGTTGTGGATGAATGCGTTACCAGCGGTTGCAGAGGAGAGAACGAGAACGGTGGTGTGAGAAGAAGAGAGGGATTAGCGGTTTAGTTGGTTAACGGTGGTGGAAGAGAAAGCAAGATAGTTGATAGAAACGTTGTAGTGATGGTGGATGAAAGCGTCGCCAGCTGGCGATAGTATGAGAGAGAGTGAGAGAGTTGACGGTGGGGTTTGGGATTTTTTAGAAAGAAGATGATGATCGTCGATCTTACTCTTACAGAAATTACTTAGAATTAGGTTATTTTTTTTTTAAGAAAATTAGGATAGTTTATTGGGGAGATTTAATTATTAAAAAGGATCTATTATATTAAAATTATTAAGAAGGCCTACTTTATGTAATATTTAAAAAAAATAACCAAATCTTTTTTATATAATGACTAATATATCCTTAGGTTTTCTTTATTTATTTCCTTCTTAAAATCTAATTTCTTTCTAATTATCTATCATACTCAAATCTTTACCGGAATAAATTATTTTTTTATAATGAGTTGTTGCTACAATATCCAATTCTCCACTATAGAAACAGTTTATCTGGGGTACAATGAGGTTCACCAGACAACAATGGAGGAGCTGCACTAGAAATATATAATGAATACTCCCACCCCACAACCTTAAGTACTTATCTTATCTTTTAAAAAAAATAAATAAATACTTCTATGATCCATAACTGATAATCTCCAAATATATTACTAGTGTGATTACCGATTAATTTATATTTGTAAATACAGCAATGCTGGGTAACCAATAAAAATTCAATCAATATCAGCCAACAATTTAAATTGAATGTTATATTTTTCTAGGTTTCGGATGTTCTGTCTCTAACCAACTTGCTTTAAATTTTGAATGTTCTATGACTTTCATTGTGGATGTTCTATAAACAATAGTTACGAATGTTCTATTTTTTTGTTGTCGGATTTATTACATTTGATTCTTCAAATTGAACTCCTCTGATTCATAACCGGTAATCCACAAATATATTACTAGTGAGATGAGCGAATGATTTATAGTTGCAAAAATAGTTAGCTCCGGATCTTTCCTGTACAGTGCTCTAACATGGAGAATTAGGGGGTGCAGTAACAAATCATTATAAAAGATGAATATGTTTTGATAAGGATTTAAGTATGATTCATAATTATAAAAAATTAAGTTTATAAGAAGGAAATAAGTAAAACAAATTTAACAATATATTTGTTTTTATATAAAAAAAATTTCGTCATTCTCTTTAAATACAACATAAAATAATCTTTCTTAATACATTTTAATATGATAGATCCCTTTAATAATTAAACCTCTTTAAAAATCTTTTATACTAATTTTTCCTAGTTTATTTTGGATAAAAATGAGCTTTTTTTTTTTTTGGAGTTTTTGTTTTCATTAATTATTATTGATCAAAATGTTATTGGTAACTTAGTATGATTTTATTTCTTTATTAAATATTAATACATAGTTGAATATAAAAGCCATGAGTGGTATGACACTCGTACAACAAATCAAAATAGTATTCTGTGAATTCATCAAATGCTAAGTAGTTGTTATTAATTGTACGGAATATACCTTCGAGGGGTTTGGGACTACCGGCGTAATCGGATGTGCCAAGACGGAAGGTTGGAGGTTTATGTGAAAGGTGAGTGTGCGCTAGCAGAGTTTCGCCAAATAAGAATTTGGGAGTTCTCCTAACGCATGCAATGTGGTAAGGTTTAGAAGACGTACCTGAGAGAGGAGTGGATCCTCTCTTTATATATCCGTAATGATCCGTGTTATTTAGGGAATAAATATGTAAGGAATCGTTATAAATATGGCCTGATCCTGTACAGATTCACCGAGATTGTGGGGGATAAATCCGTATGGGATCATTATTTATTGTACCTCGATCCTCTGCAGATTTATTGAGCAAGATGTTGGGCCACATAATGTTTGGGCCGGGGTTATCGAACGAAGGGCTCGATATGTGTATCTTAGGGGATTTGGGCCGTCCGGGCCCAATATCCGGAACAGTTGCCCCGAACTCGGGAAGGCCGATGTTTCCGACGTTCCGGGCTTCACAGTTGTTAAGCTTGCCCCGAATGTCGTGGCGTCGTGATACCGCTTGGTGAGAACTTCTTCTGAAAGTTTCTGAAGGTGAGAGGTCAATTTGATTTGATGGTTGACGTCAATTTATTGGTGATCGTGGGAGAGAGTGAGTGAACTGTTCGGTATCTGTGTTTAATGATGGGTAAAATCCCTTTCTGATTTTACCGTATTGCCCTCTGCCATTTATGAGGGATTTATGGGAGAAGAACGGTTTTTCCTTTTTTGTCCTTCCAACAATTTCGACTTATAGGAGGGAGAGGGGAAGATAGTTTCCACTTTTTCTTCCCTCTTTCGTTCATTCTCTCTGAAGATACTCTTCTCTCTGCACAACTCCATTGTTGCTCTTCCCTCATATCAGGAAGCTCGCGTTCTTTTTCTGCTCATCATTTCCAGGTTGGCATTTGTGCTTTTTGCTCTGTTCTTTTTTCCTGCTTTTATCGCTTTTTTTGTTGGTGATCTCCTAGTGCTTCCCTCCCTCGCCTTCTCTTTGGCGATTCTCGGCCGTGTTGCGCCGCCGTTGTGGGCCATTTTGTCTGTTTCATTTTCTCTTTCTGTTTTTTGGTTTGATCATGGCCTCACGTGGTGGTGTTTTTTCTTGGTTAGGTTTTTCTAGAAATGGCCGAGAATCAGCCGGAGAATCAGGAGGCGGCGGTTCCGGCGGCGGGGGCGGCCCAAATGCTGCGTGAGTTGTCTCCCATCTACCAATGGGTCAGTCGCGATGTATTGGGGGCTCCGCCGATTCTTTCTCAGGCATATCTCGATAAGCTGAAGCTCAGCGGGGTAATCTTCGGAGGAGGAGAGTTAGAGGGGCGGTATAGGGTGGAGGCCGCCCACCCTAGGGACCGGGTCTGTTATCTGAACCTGGATCACCTCACCGTTCCGAATTGGCTTTGGGTGAACGAGGTGATGTTCACCGAGTTCGGGGTTAGGGTGCCCTTCACCGATTTCCAGCAGAGGTTGATGAATCGGGCTTCTTTCGCTCCCTCTCAGTTACATCCGAATGCGTGGTCAGCGATTCGGTGTTTTGAGCCGGTGACCGACTCCCTGAAGCTTCCCCAGGATCCCGAAGTCTTCTTGTATCTATTCACTCTCTTCTCTCCCAACACCGAGGGTAAGACCAAAAAGGGGTACATGTCGGTCCGTCCCGGTAAATATCGGAAGATCTTCGGTTTGTACGAAGATTCTTTCCATGATTTTAAAGGGCGTTTCTTCAAGATTTTCCCCGTCGGCGAGCACCACCCATTTTGGCTAAGTCTGGAGGGCCAAGGGCGGTTCCCGCCATACTGGAGCTGGGATGCCGGAATGGACTACGTTTCGGTTACTTATAAGGGGATCAACGCCGACCAGAAGGATACTGCGGATATCCTTGTTAAATTATTTTTCGAACGGAACTTGAAACCAAAGACCGTTTTGAGCAATCCCTCGGAAGCTCGTGACGCCATTGGTACATGCTTTATACATTTCTTCTAGTTCTTTTTTTGCTTATTTTTCATTTTATTTTACCTTTATCTAATTATATTTTTATCCTTTGTAGTTGATATGGCCGGTAAGGAGGTTACCTTGGAGCGTCTTCGCCGTTTGATTCGCCCCGGTTCGTCTCAAACCGTGCCGGCCGTTTCTGTTCCTGTTCCTGGTTCTTCGAAGCCTCCCGCCGATCCTCAGCCTATTTCGGTGAGTGGCAACATTGCTTTCCCCGAGGGGGGTGGTTCGAACAACGTCGGCGGTGCGGAGGGGCCAGTTCATGAGGTGTCCTCCCCTGTTTTGGACGAGACTCTTCCATCTTCCCCTTCTTCTCCTCAGGTTTAACTCGGAAAACGCCCTGCCGGCGATGCCACTGCTGAGGCCAAGAGGCCCCGGGTTTTCGAGGGAACGAATCGGGAGTTCTGCTCGATGGGTCGTTCCTTCGATGCATCCGGTTTCATTGCCTCTAACCTCTCGGGTCCTCGAGCTCAGGAAGTATTAAGGGACTATGACCCAATGGAGAGTATCCGATAGGCTAAATGGGCCTCTCTTCGCTCTGCTACCATCATGAAGTCTATCGAGCCCCGATTGATGGCTGCCGACCAGTGGGAAGGTCGGTGTGTGAAGCTGAATGGGGATTTGAAGGCCCTAAATCTTCAAAGGATAGAGGCCGAGAAGGAAAAGTTGGTAGCTGAACAGGCGAGAGTGAAGGCTGAGGGCGATTTGAAGTCTTTTTCGGGGAAGTTAAAGGCCTTGGAGTGGGAGAAAATCTAGGAAGCGGAGCGTCGGAAGGATTGGGAGGCTGAATTGGAGGGGAAGATTCAGGAGCTTCAGAAGTCAGTTTCGGAGGAGAAGGCTCGCGCTGATAAGGCGGAGGCCTCTTTGGCCGAATCGGAGAGAGGTCGTGAAGAGTTAGTTCGGATAGCCAAGGATTCCGTGGGGGCGACCGAACGAGCTCTGAAGGACCAAGTTTCTCTGCTACTTCCGGAGTTCGACGTTTCTCAGCAGGGAGCTTTCAAGGTTATAGTTGATGGGAAGATTGTGGATCTTCCCGAGTAGTGTAGATCTTACCTGTATTTCCTTTGGACAGTTTTATTTTTTGGGGATCCGTCGTCCCTTTGACTGGGACGGATCTTTTGTTTTGAGACTTGTAAGGTTGGTTCCGTCGTGCCGTGTTTTCTCCGGGTCGGAGCCAACTTTTATGTTAACGAAATTTTGGCTAAGTTTTTAAAACTTAAATTTGTTTGTTTCTTAGCCGTCTTTGGAATTATATGTGCTCGTTCTTCGTCACGACTTAATCGATTCAAGCTTTGATTTTCGATTCGTTGGAGAATCATACTTCGTAGCTTTTTATCTCTTTTGTGACTTAGGAATATTTTGTAAGTGGTTCTAGTATGGGTTTTGGCCGCATGTTTAGGAACCGAATTTGATTTGAGAAATTTGTCTAAGTTATGTACCTTAGTCGTTTTTACTTAGTTGGAGAGGGGAGTGATCATTTCCCGACCTTGTGGATTTACCGTCATTACTTTCGAATCGAAATTGGAATCGTAAAGTCGGTTTGGTAAGATTAGAGGATAACTTTAAACCGTATAGTGTAGTTTTAGTTGGTTTCATGGAACCGTGTATGGCGGATAAAACCGAAATGCCGTAAATATGGAAAAGAAAAGAGTTTCGAAACTAAGGGCCTCATTAAAACCTTCCGACCTCCCGGTGTAGGATACCTCGGATAGGAAAAAGAGTACCCGACTTCATTTTTTCAGGGGGCGCTTGGTGGAAGTCAGCATGGATTTGGCATTTTTCGCATGTTTGCACGAAGCCCATGGCGTCCTTCAGCATATTTGGCCAGTAGTATTCGGCTTGAATGAGTTTCCGAGCCAAAGACTTTCTTCCAATGTGGTGGCCACAACAGCCTTCATGGACCTCCCTCAAGGTGTATTCTGCTTGGGTTGGATTCAAGCATTTCAGCAATGGCATATCTATGCCTCTTTTGTATAATTGCCCCGAGATGATGACAAATTTGGCGGCTTCTCTTCTTATTCTCTTAGCTTCTTTGGGGTCTGCCGGCAAATCTCCTTTCTCGAGGTAACTCTGGATTGGGGTCATCCAGGTCGTGAGCTCGGATATCGGGAAGCAATCTACTTCCGATGTGGATATCGAGGGTTCCCTTACCGTTTCTTGAAGTAAGGATCGGTTTCCCGTTCCTAGCTTGGTGTAGGCGAGCTTCGATAGAAGGTCGGCTCTGGCATTCCGTTCCCTCAGAACGTGGGATACTACCACCTTATCGAAGGTCTCTGTCATTCTTTTCACTTTGCTCAAGTATTTCTGCAGGAGGGGATCTTTAGCTTGGTAGGTCCCATTGATCTGGGAACTTACCACTTGTAAGTCGGTGCAGATCTCAAGGGTCTTTGCTCCGTTCTCTTGGCCTAGGGCCAGCCCGGCTAGCAAAGCCTCGTATTCAGCTTGGTTATTGGAGATTGGGAATTCATATCGAATGGATTGTTCAATCATGATTCCTTCCGGGCTCTCAAGTATGATTCCGGCTCCTCTCGACTTTTGGGTGGATGATCCGTCAACATGGAGTTTCCAGTTTTGACATCCATCTTTTGGGATTTCCACCGTGGCCATCTCTGCTAGAAAGTCGGATATGGCTTGTGCTTTGATTTCCGTTCTAGGTCGGAATTGGATGTCGAATTGGGATAACTCGACTGCCCAATTAAGCATCCGGCCTGCAAGGTCTGGTTTCTGAAGGATATTCCGGATGGCTTGGTCTGTCCGTACGACTATAACATGGCTCTGGAAGTATTGTCGTAGGCATCTAGCCGTGAGGAGGAGAGTAAACGCTAGCTTTTCAATCTTGGTGTATCTCAATTCGGCTTCATGTAAGACTCGACTTATGAAATATACCGGTAATTGTCCTCCCAACTCATCCTCTCTCACTAAAGCTGCTGTGATGGATTCATCGGTGATAGAGAGGTAGAGGTATAGAGGTTCCCCTTCTATGGGCTTTGAGAGGATTGGAGGTTCTGCGAGGAGGGACTTGAATTTGTTGAACGCCTCTTCACATTCCGGGGTCCATTCAAAGTCAATTCCCTTTTTCATCAGTTTGAAGAAGGGAAGTGCGTTCTTGGCCGAGGCTCCGAGGAAACGAGATAGTGCAGTGAACTTACCGTTTAGCCGTTGGACTTCTTTCAGATTGGAAGGGCTTGGTAGTTGCAGGATGGCATCGCACTTCTCTGGGTTTGCCTCAACTCCCCTTTGGGTGATCATAAATCCCAAGAACTTTCCAGCTTCCATTCCGAAGGCGCACTTCAACGGATTAAGACGCATCTTGTATTTGCGCAAGGAATTGAAAACTTCTTTAAGGTCGGACAGCAGGTCTACAGGATCTTCCATTTTTACCAACATATCGTCGATATTGTAAACCATATTACAATATGCATGCAAGGTTTTTATGATTAGGTTTTGATGAATGACAACCATTATGGAATTGAGGACAAGCATCGAAGGATTCAAGATAT
>JASCZI010181976.1:0-13040 GCA_036250425.1 Stylosanthes scabra
TTTTTTTTTTTTTAAGTTGATTTATTTTAGACTCAAGCGGGGAGCTCACGAATTTTGGTTCTAATAATTCTTTTCGGCATTGTTATCAAGAATAACTAAAAGCCACTTTCTCATGGTGTTACGATTTATTGAGAAAAAGCGAATGTGGGATTAATATAGTGTATTTTTTTTCCTAATCTTGGATATCTAAAAATAATGTGATTGGAATTTTAAAAACATTTTTTCGTACAAACAAATAATTCTAAAAATTATTTTAGACCTTAATATAAATATAAATAAATATACAATAATACTAAGTAATTAATAAAAAAATTCAATTAACATTAATAAATAATTTAAAAAACTTAATTTCACTAAGTTTCAATCATCTATTTCATTAGATTTAGAATTAAAATGATATATTTCACAAGATTTTAAATGACTTATTTATTAAATTTTGAATAATTTATTGTTCAACATAAAAACTTGGCTAATTATTGACTCCTTATTAATTATCAATATTTTTTATAAACCTAAATATCAATTATATCATTAATATATATATGGTTGAGAATAAATTATGGAAGCACAAAAATAGAAAAAATAGGGGGCGATGGTGCGCTATTCATAGAGACATACACCATCCCAGTTATTGTTGCTTTCATGCTTTTCTTATTTTAATTTGATTTTTCCTTTTCTTCCATTCTCTATCTCTTCTTCTGTCTTCTTTCATCAGGTAGTAAGTGAATGATTCTCTCTCTCTTCTCTTTTATTATTATCATCTCTATTATTCTCCTTCCTTTCTTTCTTTCTTTCTATTTTTCTTTCTAGGGTTTCCATCTTTAAACATAATCCCTTTCTTTATATGTATCACTTCTCATTGCCTTTCTCTTTTTGTGCTTGATCTCTTGCCATTTTTGTTACAAATTAAAGCATCTTCAGAAACAAGAACAAGAACAAGAAGAGCAAGAATTAATTAATTCTTCAGGTTCTAAAAAGATCATCATGGGAAGGGGTAGGGTTCAGCTGAAGCGGATCGAGAACAAAACAAGCCAGCAAGTGACGTTTTCAAAGAGGAGAACTGGTCTTCTCAAGAAAGCACACGAAATATCTGTTCTTTGTGATGCTCAGGTTGCATTGATTATGTTCTCTACCAAAGGAAAACTCTTTGAGTATTCATCTGAATCCAGGTTAATTTAATTACTCTCCATCAATTCCTCTTTAATTTACTTCTTCTTTCTCTTTTTCTTCATTACATTTTTCTTTTTTTTCTTTTTATGAGTGTGTGTATATATGTACTATTTTATTTATATATTGATTCTTTCTTTTTTTTAATTTTTTTTAAATTTTATGTTTGCTAAATTTCTAATTATTTTTTTTTTCAATTCTATGCTGATTATATATGCTTCCTTTTAAATTTTAATTTAATTTCTCTGATCTGATGAGTGAGTGAGTGATGAATCTACTTATCTTTTTCTACTCTTTTTGTTACTTCCTTGGATTTTCTATCTTCTTTTTTTCCCCTTCACCTAACCCCTAATTTGAGTATTGTTTTTGACCTATTTTGAATATATAATAAGTATAGTAAGTATTTTTAATATTATTACTTGGGTTTCCACGCCAAAGTGTGTGTTTCTTCACTCTATTTTTGGCTCTGGTGAGAGATACTGTTATCTCGTTATGGAAGATTTCTTTATTGCTTTTTGGTGAGACTTAGTTTCTCTCTTTAGATGGTTTTTTTTTTTTGTTTTTTTTTTTCGTACAATATATCCTTCTTCCCAGAGACATGACAGTGCCTTCTACTGCTCCATCTAAATGGATACATGTTTCATATATGGTGTCATGCTGAGCGAGAGCTTCTATTTTTATACATTTTTTATATTTATATATATTTTTACAACTCCTCCTTTCTTTTTTTTTGACCCATCTATGTGTGTATAATATTAATAATATATAATATATAATAGTCACACAAAAAAATAATATATAATAATATAATGGAATACATACATACATGTCAATCAGTTATTAGTTCACCTTATTATTTTTCTGTAAATAAATGCAAAGATTAAATCTATAACTTTATAAGTTTTTTAATTTCTTAATGGGAACAACATTTGGCTTCATAGAAAGATTCAATGTTGTTCTGGTCTATGACATTTATAAATAATAATAATAATAATAATGCTTGAAATAATTGTGATTAAATAATCTTTTTAGGAAAATAAATTTATATTAATTTTGGCCTAGTAATAAATACTTGGATCTTCATTATTCTTAAATTTTTACGGTAGGTATAGCTTTGAGAAACTAAATATATCTACCCTTAAAGTCAATTTTAATAAATATTTTTTAAGATTTAAAAAAAAAAGATATATTTAAGATTATTACCCTAGCTAGCTATATAGTGTGACATTTGAAGAGGGTGATTCTGCTCTGAAATCTTCTCTTGACTTGTAACCTAGTAACGAGTAACGTGTCTAATTTACTTTGATACACCGAGGCTACAACCTAGTATATATGACTCTATAGTGTATATGTAATTCCTGGGAGAGAAAAAAAAAATGACACAAAATATTATAATATTTTCTGTTTTACAAGTCATAACATATAACCAAAAAAAGGTGTTTCTTCCTTTAATTTTCCAGTTAATTTTATCAAAATGAGTATCTTCATACTATAATACTTATTAATAATATATATATTAAAGTAAATAATTATTATAGTATTTAATATATAGTAATTTGTATGTTGTAATAAAAATAAGATTTTACTATGACTTAAGCTTATCCTGATGTGTCATGTGAATCCAAAATTTTACACTGACGTTTGTGATTTTGAAGATTGCTACTGGTGCAAGTTTAATGCCCTAAACATGGCAAGGAAGACCAAGATGCATGATAAATATGAAAAAAAAAAAAACTGTTCATCATATACTCTATGACATATAGCTTTTCATGTACATATAATATTGGATATCACTATTATTATTAGTCAGTTAAGAACTAGCTAATAGGAAGCGTCCATAATTCAGGGCAACTGTGGAGATTTTGATAGAAGCTAAGTGGTCAAATAAAATAAAATAATAGTTCCATATGCTTAATTTTTGCTGAAGTCAGTAGTATAATGACTAAAAGCTGTCTAATAGTGATGATGGAGAAAACAACTTGATTTAATCTGCTAAACAACAAAGATTGACTAATTAAATTTTAACAAAAATAAAAAAAATATTTGAAATTATTCTTGGTGGACTTTTATTTGGGCCCAGGAGAGATATATAGAAATCTTCACTTCTTTGCTCCTAGAGTTGCCATATAACAAACCAAAAATGATGGGTTTTGCTTCTGCTTCTTATTCTATGCCCTCCCTTTTTTTTTTTTTTTGGTTACAATGGGGGCACTTTCTGTGCCCTACTTCTCAATCCAAAAAACTATAAACTAATTATTAAGGAGGTGATATGGATAACAAAAGAATTTTCTGTTCAATTCATATAATTGAATTATGATACATGAGAAGACATTAGAATATTCAAAAGCAGTACAATTTGCACAAAATAATTATTCACTAATTAAAAGTTCATATTTTTAATTCTCAATTGTATTCATGACTGGAAAGCATTATATTGTGAATGAGGATTATAAGTAAAGGTTAATTGATTCATCCTGTTCAAGTATAATGATTGCTACTTCTCTTGTAAATTAAATTCTTTTCGCATATTTTTTTATGAAAAGTATATGCTATTTGTTCTTCAGAATTTCTAAATGTATTTAAAATATTTTTAGTTTAAATATATAGAAAATAAGATGAATTTAATCACATTTTTTTAAAAAAAACTGTTAGAATATATGCAAATTGATGTAGTTAATAATAAATCTTTGCATTCATTGATCTTATAACAAATTGATTAACACAGGAGTATAGTAATCTAGAATTTTTGTAGCTTTATTGTATTTGTAGTGGGAGTAGTTACATGTTAGCCATTTAACTTATTCAGTTTTACAATTTATTAGTAAAATATACACATGTACAGTTGTTAATACTCAAATCTCCAATTATATATATGTGTGTGCACTTTTAATAAACAGTGTTTGAAATATTAGTTAATAATCATTAGTGTAGAAATCCGTTAAACTAGTTCAAGACTTCAAGATCAGATAGATGAGTAAACTATAATTAAATGAATCATCATATTTAAATGTTAATAATTACAAGGTGTAATACATTTATTTTTTTTTAGGTACTAATAACAAAGTCGATAACTTCAATACCCAAAAAATAAAAAAACAAAGTTGATAACTTCATATTTTATTATTTAATTACAGTACTAATAGTAAAAAAAAAAAAAATTGCAATACTAATAGTACAACCTATATCCTAGTTTAAGAGAAAATAAAATATAACCTATATAGTATATAATTCCAATCTTGGCTTCCTTCCACACCTCTTTATTCTCTAGTACAAGCCTAGACTATTAATTAAGGCTTAATATTTTGTCAATCAACTAATACTTATGTGCTTCATATGATTACACTTTTTAAAAGAGAATTTGCATAAGTGATTATATTTTCACAAGCAACTATAGAATTTGTGTGATCCTTCACAAGCTAACCTTTATTTCTATTAAGACCATAGATATATATATCCTTTCTCTAGAAGATTGCTACTAATCCAGTAGTGTCATTTAAGCTGGTTTAATTTATTAGTGCAATAATGTACCTAATCAACTAGCTAGCTAGGATTATTAGGATCACCATTGATTAAGCTATACTTAACTAATTAGAATGTGAGTATAGGGTGACTCTATTATATTATATATTAATGGATGTGCTTACAAGACATAACCAAGCCTTATTCAAGAGCAAAAATAAAAGAGAAAATAAAAGGAAGGGAGGGAGTCATATTAACTATCAACTAAGTTCTTAAAAATGTATATATTTTTTTTCTTAGCATTGTAGATTAAATCATATCCTATTTAATTAGTAATTAGTAACACCACTTTAGGGATCAATAACTGTAAACATACCTTATGTTAGAGAAATACTCTCAAGAAGAGACAAGCTTTTGGCACATATGTAAAACTACTACCATTAATAAGAAAACAAAATCCAAGCATGAGAAAGATAGAAAGAAGATATATGTAAGAGAGTAGTGTTCAACATGATGGTGATGATGAAGTGGTTGAAAATGATGAACTGAAATAACTGTGGTTAAGCCATTGGATTCTCTCTCCAAAATGGAAGTGAGAGTGGATTCAATGGGTTTGCATTGTGTGTTGTTTTCTAGTGTTTGTCACTTTGAGGCCATGGCTTATTACCTTGGATTTTGCTTTTTACAGTTTGAATGAAAGAAAGAAAGAAAGAAAGTCTAAAACAGCTTTAGATACTTACTAACAAGAATACAATACAGGTTTGAAAAGATTATAAAGAAAGAAAATTAAATATATTTTTCTCTGATTTGATTGGAAGTTAGTAGTGAAAATGAGAAAGATTTTATTCCTGAAGCATTTATTTCCTAGGCTGAACAGAAGTACTGGTTCATTCTGCAGTTTTGTACCAACATCTTGATATATATATATATATATTATAGTTTTTTCTTATTAATCACATGACTCAATCAACTCTAATCATAATAACCAAGTTAGAACTAATAAGATGCTGATGAATGAAGAAGTGCAATGTTTGCTATATTCAATAAAACCCTTAAGGTACTTTCACTTTCCTTTCATATATATAAATATATATGAAATTTTGGAGATGGATGGATGTTAAATCCAATTTTGTACATATATTTGAAAGAGAAAGTATAAGTAATCAATATTTATCTAATTAATAAATCAGCCAACAAAAATATAACATCAGTAATTATTATTTATAGAACATCCGAAATCTGAAACAATTAATAATCAGTTAATTTTATAATTTTTAGAAATAGAACATCTGAAACCTAAAAATAGAACATTTGAAATTTAGAGAAATAAAATATGCAATTTAAATTGTTGACAGATTAACTGAATTTTTATTGGTTACTTAGCATTATTGTATTTAAAATAATTTTTTAACCTTAGCTTATCCTTTAAGCCCTATATCTTAAATAATTTCCTATACTCCTATTCTTGTTATCTTTAATACAGACAAGTTATTCAAACATTTCAATTGAATGCCAATTAATGTATGTGGACAGTGTCTCTCATTGATATACATAGACAATAATTAATTAACATATATATTCAAATATTTTTTCTTAAAATTTTCCTTTCATCCGACCACATAATGTCAAAAAAATATGGTCAAAGGCAATAGTTCATTAATCAGCATATACTGTATTTCCAAGAGTTACTCATTGCAAGTATTAAATAAATAAGATATATAATATATTTCTTAAACATAGTTGTTGAGTTCTACAGTATTTCATATTCAGCTTATTTCCTTAATAAATATATATTCATTTTACACTGTTATCTGAGTACAAGCATCAATGTTTGTAGCATGGTGTTAGTTTTGTCTGTCAGTAATTTACTTTCCCCTTCAATACAGAAGATGTATGTTGATATTAATAAGTTGGTGGTGGAGATCAGATATATATTATTAGGTGTTTTAAATTTGATTTTTTTTATTTGTTCTTTTAATTTATCATTTATTTTAATTTGTAAATATTCTAAACTGTAGAGATTAACATATATTCCTCATTTCTCAAAATTTTTATTAGAATGTCAAGTCAATGGAAGTAGTCTAGCTAGCTAATAGCAAAAATTGGGCAATATATATAAGATTTTGGTCTAAATAAATTAAATCTAATAACTTTTAAGAAAGAATAATATATATAAGAAAATAAAAGTAATAAAGGTGTTTTAATTTGTACCCTAATTCATTTACCACATGATGTTTGATATTATTATTCTCTTTTGAGATTCAAGTTTTTTCAATTTTTCTTTTTAAAATTAGAGCCAATATTTTATTTCTTTGTTGATCTGAAGAGAATATATTGCTTGCATTGACACACTACAAAATATTGTTGTCAGTCTCATTTAAATTTAGAATCTCCATAGTTGGCTACATAGGTTGAAGTAACTAAAGGCCTGATCCATTCTGTACCAACTCAAGATCCACATAAATAATTTTGAAATGATTTATATGATTTCTTTGAATGCCGTTTTAGTATATACTACATATAATTTTGTAATAAGCTAAGCCTTAATTAGTTTTAAGCCATAATATATCTATAATAATAATATTTTTCATTTTGATTTCGGAACAGCATGGAAGACATTCTGGAACGATATGAAAGACAAGCTCATGCTGAATTTTCTAGCATAAACGATGAACCACAGGTACACTTCTTAATTTATACTTTGTTGCTAAAATGTTTTAGTGACGACAATTTATAATAATTATCTATATATAAAGATTATAATCATAATAATGGAAAATATATAATTATTAAAAAAATTAACTAAACGAAACAGTGACCATAATACAATTTCCACTAAACCTAATTTTTCTTGTGGTGTAAGAAATCTTCATATATTTTTGGATAGAGAATCTACACTCTTTTGAACCGAGAAAATTAAGTTGTTATTCTTGATTGATTCAATTGTATGTGGTTGTGGTTATGAAAAAGAAAAAAAAAATTGAATAAAATAAAGAATCGATGTATTATGTAATTAATCAATTAGAGCAAAAGTAATAATGACTTACACTCGGATCCAAAATACAACACTTTTTTTAATTATCTTATTTCTTTCTAAATGTTATGATGACAAGAAAAACAAGTGCTCTCTTCTATTCATGTATGAATATGATTCAACACATTATAGGGGAAAAATGTAAAGAAAAATGATTATTGTCTCCACCCTCAAGATTAACTTTGAGTTTTGAAAATAGCACTTTTTTTTAATTTTTTTTCTTTTTCTAAATTTATTTAATATTTACATTTTTCAATTCTCAAAAAACCTCACTTTCACCTTGATTATTCAAGTTGAATCTAATTCATACTTAATATTTTTTTATTAAGTGAAATAACATATACCTATGTTTGCTTAAAAAAAACAAAACAAATGTAGAAATTAAAGGAATGCAATTCCCTTTGCCTACATAATAGTAGTTACAGTGCAAACTATAAATGAGGCATTACGACATTTCTATATGACTATATAGAGTCTACTGAATTGAAAATCACTTCTTTATTTTTTATTTTTCATTTTTTTTTTTACTATAGGGAAACTGGTCTTATGAATGCATCAAGCTCACCGCCAAAGTTGAAGTGTTAGAGAAGAACATTAGGTACTTTTATTTGCTCCACCTTAGATTATTTCATGTGGTAACATCTACATTTGACATGACTGCACATATTTAAGAACAAATTTCTATATTGTTTTTTTTTTTTCTGAAGGAGAACATTTCATTCATTCATTATATGCAATTTTACTACTGCTTTTTTTTTCTTCCCCAAAAAAAACTCATTTCAATTTTCTAAGGCAAGTTAAGGGGGAAAAATCTTGGCTCTATTTATTTAATTTTTTCTGTCCCTTCTTTAAACAATGTTAAAATAATATATCCAGAATAGATACAAATTACTTTCAATTTCAATCTTACATGTACGACACTTACAACAAATATTACTGACATAATAAGTATTTTCTTAATAAGAATGTTTTCTGTATGATAGACTCTTTAAGGTTTAAACAATACTAATCACTTATATGCATGATGATTACAGTGTGTCAAATTAAATTCAACATTTATTATTGTATAAATTAATTAAACAATGAAATTGAAAATAGTTTTATTATATATATAATAGGAATTTTGTGGGAAATGATCTTGACCCGTTGAGTTTGAGAGATCTTCAGAGTTTGGAACAGCAGCTTGATGCATCTCTAAAGCGTATCCGAATAAGAAAGGTGATGATCAACAATGGTTACTATTTTTTTCATTTTTAGCTAAATGGATAAAAGTTAATAGAAGTTGAAAATTAACATACATATTCTTTATATATATTAAGTCTATAGTTAAAAATTATCATTAGATAATAATCTAGTTACATGTATCAAATTATTTAAGAATTCTCAATTATTAATTTTATATCAAAATAACTCTGAAATTTTGGCAAAATAAAAAGAAGAGAGAGTGAATACCAAATAACATTTTAAATTTATAGAAAATATTTTCAGGGTAATTTGAAATTATGTATTTTAATATTTTTAAATTATTAATTTTAATTATATATATTTTATAATTAAAATTAATTAGCGTCCATGATATTTAATTTCATATTACACTGAGAATGCTTCCAAATATATAAAATAAAAGATTTGCATATTTGTAACTTTTTTTTTATTTTCAACAGAGATATTTAACAGAACAGTCAATTTGATTTGATTTATTTTGTGCAGAACCAAGTCATGAATCAATCCATCTCGGAGCTGAACAAAAGGGTGAGTTATGTGTTGTTTGGTAATAATCTTATTGAGCGCATTACTGGCCACATTCTGCAGAAAAGAATATTTTTTGATATTACTACTTAGGAACTGAAATTCATGCTGTGTGACAAGGACAGGTCAAGAGAGTGGGGAAAAAATATATATATAAATTTAGAATCTGTGTATAGTTTCTATTTGTAGTATTGTCCTCCTTCAAAAAGGAACAAGTTATGTGAAATTAATTAATGTATGTAATTTTAGAAATCATTATGGTTTCTTATGGTTTTTATTTCCTTATAATTAAGTTTAGAATTCTCTAATCAATATTTTAAGGATACTAGTAATCTAATAGTAATATTAAAAAATTTAATTGACTACTATTTTACCCTTCTAGTTCAACATTTTTTTCTATTTAATTCTCTAAGTAAATATTAAGTGAAAACAAGGTTTCTGAATAAAAATTCAATTTTAATACTTCTTGTGTGCAATGACAGGCAAGGCAGTTGCAGGAGCAAAACAGTTTGCTTGCAAAGAAGGTAGAATAGTCATATATATACTTTTATTTATTTTTTAAAATAATAATTCTATTTACAAATTAAAATCACTCACTAAATATAAAATACATATGTATTTAATATGTATTATATATTGGTAGTTGATTTTAATAACTAATTTTAGTATGTAAATAGAAAAAAAATTAAAATAAAAAAGAAAATTAGGGTAATAAAATTTATTAGATTATTTATGATGATGAGTAGATGAAAGATAAAGAGAAGACAATGGGTGAAGGTCCACAAGGCTGCCTTGAAACTCTGGGAAAAAGTACACCTAACATCAACTTATCTTCTCCACATAACCTACCACCACAAAGACTAGTTCCTTGTCTAAATCTCAGGTAATTAATTATGTATTAATATTATTTTTATTATTGATTCTAAATTATATATATTCGAAAAAATTATATGCATGAGTTTTGTATATATTTCTCTTCATACACTTATTTTTAGTATTAAAAGTGGTTGATATAAAGTGAGAAAGATTTTTTAAAAAATATATATTTCCCGTGAAAAAGAAAATGTCCCAAAAAAAATGAAAAAAAAAAGTTTAGTGCAAATATTTCTCTTTATAAGTAAATGATGCTAAAAATACATATGTCAGAGAATAGGGTAGTAGTGTAGTACACCAAAATATCCACTGGTATATAGCTATATATAGAAGCCATTTTAAGAAAACCACTATTCGGATTAGGGCAAACCAAAATGCTGGGGCAACTGGGCAAGTCACATTAACATTGTGAAATTTATGATGATACTTGGAGTAAAGACTGAGATTAGGAGACTCAGATTAAAAAATTGAGATTGGAAGACTGAATTAAATTTGTGTATTGTATTTGGTTTAAAATTTATTAAGGGGTAAATATTGAAAAGTGGAGATTGAATTTAGTCCATAAAAGAAGAACTAAGGCTAATATTAAAAATTTTAATGTTATGTGAAGATATTTGAGTAAAAAGAAATTATTAAAATTTTAGTTTCATCTTCAGTCCTCCAGTCCCTCCTAATTGGAGGTACTGAAAATATTGAAATTTTGGAGATTGAGACTGAAATTTTAATTGCAGTCCTTATTTAACCAACACAATACTCAGTCTCAATTTCAGTCTTCCAGTCTCAATCCTAATTTCAGTACGAAACGCATCCTTAGGTTCCGATAATAATGTTGCATTTATCTGTCTTAAGCCATTTTATTAGGGAGAAGTTACTGATATTTATTGCAAGAGTGTGTAGAGATCGAGGATGGAGTTAAGTTAAATTTCATCCCATCTAATCACGATCACATTAGAGAAGTTAAAGTACTAAAGTAGTATATCTATAATCTATAATAAAATGAAGCTGTAAACTCAGGTGTCAACTTTATGTTGAAGTTGGATATTCTAAAATAATTTTATGATAATTTAGTCAAAAATATTAAATTACCTAACTATTTTTAAAAACAACTTCATATGAAATCTATTACAATCCAATATTCTTTTGAAATGTAACGTATAAAATGATGATTTTATTGATTCCATGCATTCTACCTTAGGAAGCACATAATAGAATGTTGTACTATCGCACATATTTTAATTACCATGTAGCATATACAGTATCAAGGTATAAAAAAATTTCAATTCCAAATAAATAAAAAATAAATTATTATACTTTTGTGATATTTTTAAATAACTAAAAGGTATTGGTTAATAAAATTAAGTATAATTTTTTTGATTTTTAAAAACTTGAGAAATAATATTGGTAATTTATTGTAAATAAAAATGAATGTATAAGGAGAGTTAAAATTAAACTAAAATGTGGTGCAGTGGGAGTATACATGCAGGAGTAGCATCACTGGAAGAAACAGTTGAAGGTCATAACGTTGGTGGTGGCAGCACTGTGATCCCACCTTGGATGCTCCAACATTTGACAACCTAAGCCAATAAGCTAAGTTATTAATTAACTTCACATGGCTGCATGCATGATGATTATGATGATGAATGTTAATAAGTAATTCATCAACCTAGAGGACTCAAACTTAGCTTGTTGTATAAGCTGTATTCTTCATATCTAGAAATTAATATGGTATGGGAATTAAATATAATGCAGCTTCTGATCTTCTGCTACATATGTATATTAAGGAAGATCATTATTAGTATTGAGGTATGTAGGGTTATGTATGATGAAACATGTTGCACCACTCTTAATTATTAGTGCACTGATGAATCAAGCAGTTAATATAATCAAGAAATTGTTGTGATGATAAATTGGTTATTGGTGTATGGTGAACAAAATATTACAAAATGTGAAACATTTCTAGTTCTAGTATGTAGTCAACAAATAAATAAAGCAAGCAATTATCTGTTTAATTATCTACAATATATATTATCGATGACAGTGCCAAAAAGGGAAGGGGTTTTTTGTTTTGGTGTCTAAAAGGGAAGGAGTTTGGATTCCCTGTCCTTATTTTTATCCAAGAGCAGGTGAATAGGTATATGTTTTTGTGCGGCTGTCTCACGAGCTAGTTTTTTTTTTTTTTATTATTTATTTACTAGTGAATTTTTTATTTATTAAATGCGTATAAAAATAATAAAAATTAAATTAGCTAATATATATATAATAAGTGTCGCACCGTGCCCGGAACGGACTACTTTGCGACGAGGATGCGACCAATAATTTTTTAAAATGAATTGAATAATGGAGTCGCCATCAATTTTATTATGAAAAAATCGGATAAAACCTTGAATTTGTAAAAACTGATCTTTTAAAGATATTTTGAGTCTGATTATGTGTAAGGAAGGGTGAAAATTTAATTCCACTGCACCCTTAACACAATCATTATAACGGTTACCTTAGAGTATTTTATGCGAATCATTATAATTTAAATGATATTTATTTTTTTAAAAAAAAAATAAGCCGAAGAATTAAACCTCATATATATAGACGGTTAACTAATTTCAATCATAGACAAACTTTATTTAACCCAACAGAATAGAACGAAATACAAAAGGGAAAGTGGGAAACAAAACCAAAAGGAATCAGAAATGCAATTACCAATGTGAAACACTCTTCAAATAAAATACAATAAAAACGTTGGAAGCCTAACAATAACATGCAT
>JASCZI010181977.1:15344-29136 GCA_036250425.1 Stylosanthes scabra
AAAACTAGAATAGATATTCATAATATTTGTAACATACTAAATTTTCATATTCAAGTTCTACTACTATTTTTTTTTACGTAATAGTTAAAAGATAATTAGTTAAACTCAATCGAAAGTAAAAAAAAATTATGTACCAAAATTTAAAGCAAACGAAAAAATAAATAAATAAATAAAATCTTTAATACTAATTAAATATACTATTAAATAATATCCTAAAATAAATGAATTATCCAAAACACTTCTTCTTTCATATCATAAAATGTTCCATGGTATACTAAAATATGGCACGTGATTATCTTTCGCCCGCGTACTCTTTTCTTCTGGAGTTAGTTTAACAAAAAAGAAACAGTTACACGTCTTATCTTTACTTTTAACTTGGCAGAATTGAGCTCAACCGTTTAGCATATGGAAGTCCCTTTTCCTTACCGAAGGTTCTTATTCCAAGTTTTGGTCGATTACCTTTCCTTATCGAAGGATCATCTCGATTATCTTGTCTTTGGAAGGTCACCTTTCCTTACCGAAGGATCATACCTTCAGTTCTCACACATGTAAAATTAGATGATATGCATACATAGAAAGAAATATTGATAAAATATGTGACAGATTAAATTAAATGGCGTACATACATAAAAAGGAAGAACATAAAAGAAGGGATTTGGAAATATTTTAATCTATCGAGTCTCCTTCGAATGCAAAGAACCCTATTTTTTTTTACCGGAGTCTCCTTTGAATGCAAAGAACCCTATTTTTTTTAAAGAAAAAAGAGGACTAAGAATTAGGATTGGGAGAATGTATATTCTCACTTCAGTACTCATTTCTATTTATACACATTTTTAATACTAACCTAATAAATAACTGTTTTATAAATTTAAATTTCAAATTTTAAAAACTTATTATTATTATTATTATTTGTGTTGTTACAATATTCATCCGTAATTTTATATCATATAGAAAAATGTTCGGTAGAAATAATTAGTTATAATTTATATATTTTAATTTTTGTTTGTATTTATTAATTATTATTAAAATAAATATATAATATTAGATATTATAAATATATAATTATATATATATATAAATTAAATAAGATAATTTTTTAATGTTGTTTTGACATTATTGATATAAGTAAGTTTTAAACGAGAGAAAGCTAAGCATAGGTTCATAGTAATGTTTGTAAACTCTCTGACTCTTTGTTGTATGTATTAGACTATTAGGTCTTTGTATGTATTAGGCCGCCATCGTCGTTGGGTGTTGGTAGTAAATTATAATTAAGGATCTGGAGTGATATATATATATTATAAAAAAGGATATCTAGGAACTTATTTAATTAATTAATTAACTTTATTTTTAAATTATTTGATGACTGAATCCTATTACTTATGACTATGGACAGAGGACAGGAAATGCGATCTGTAAATGTAGGCGAACATACAGGCAAATAAAAACAGAAATCAAAGCAAATCAAGAGTAAGCTAGATATATAGTATACTAATAAGAACAACTAGACCTTTGCTTTGTGGTGGATATAGAGATTGCGCAATAATGCAATCTTTAATTCTACTGTCTCATAGGCACCAGAATAGGTTCTTGTCTTGATCCACTCTTTTAAACGGGAGCTAATTAGAATTTTTTCTATCACTTAATCTTCTTCTTACAATTTAGTTAACCTAAACTGGGATCTTTCAGCACCGAATTCAATGAAGCTGAACTGTGATGCCAGCAAAATGGGTTACGAAGATGTCATCGGGTTTGGTTATGTTATTAGAGACTGTCATGGTGGATGGATACATGGATGTGCTGATCAAATTTATCAACCAAGTGTACTTCAAGGAGAACTGTTTGCAATTTGGAGGGGATTGATGATGGCTTGGGAAATTAATTATAAAGATATTTTATGTGAAACAGACTGCCATGAGGCTTTCATCCTCCTTCAAGAATCTACTGCACTTTCAAGCAATGACACAAGTGATTTAATCAGAAGAATTAAAGAACTTTTGCATTGACAATGGAGAGTTGAGATTCATTTGATACAACGAACTGCCAATAAGGTTGCAGATGCTGTAGCAAAACATGTCCTTGCAAAGAGAATCACTCATACGAATTGGCTAGTACCTTGGGATGGTCTCAGAGACCTTCTTCAACAAGACTTAGAATAAGTCTTTGTTATGTTTCTCATGCTACCCTACAGCTAGTTTCTCCTTTGTTTTTCTTTTATCTATTATCACCAAAAAAATAAAAACACCTAGGCAAAATGATAATGAAATGATGAAGTAATCAAAGATTTTATGGCTGTCAAGAAGATCAAGCTAAGGGAGATTTGAAAATTATTTGAGAATATTTATATATAAAGTAATACTAATTTATGTATCAAATAATTATATCCAATTTTAAATAATTTTAAATTGAAATAGTAATTTTATTCTTAATACAAAAATTATATATACACACTTAAAAATCAACAATCGAATTATTTATTATACATTTATATATAAATAATTTATTTTTAAAGTATATTTTGAGTTATTATTATATATATTTTATACAAATAGCTGATATTTTATACTATCTATCATTATTGTCCTTTGCAAGATAAAAAGAGTTGTATATGTTGGAAAATATATTTTTAAAATAATATTTTAACTGCTTTAAATATAAATAAAATTCAGTAAACAAATAAAATGAAAGAACGTTAGAACGAGTTTACTACGAATCGTGCTAGGCATTATCCTTAAGGATTTATTATCGCCCTACTCATAGGTGGAATGACTTCAATGAAAATCCTCCAGAATTAGACGTAGATTAATATTCTCGAAATACTTGGAGCAGCACAACCTTGTTTTTCTATTTAATTAAATTTTGCAAGTAAAACTTGCTCGTAAATAAGTGTGGCAGAGAGATAACAATAGAAATGAAGAGAAACAATTGCTAAAGGAAATATTAAGGGAGATTATCTGTAACGTGTATTGATATGTATGGTTATATATATATATATATATATATATAAAAGCATATGTGTGTGTCTCAGTAGAAGAAAGGCTTTAATAATAATAATAAAATAATATGAGCGTATGTCGTTGATGGCCAACTAGCCAACTATTATTATTAATCATGATGACTTTCAACAGTCATGTTTGTCAATAGCCACATATCGTATTTATCAACTTAATTTTTTTAACGTTCCACTAACGTTAATATTTTCCATTAACATTATTTAATATATTATTATATCTATAAACGGTAAGTTTGAAATACACATAAAATATACAACAGTATATATATATTATATTAATAATTTTATTTATACACTAAAATCAGTTACTAAAATCAGCAATACATATTAAAATACACACAAGAAATGAATTAAGTTATACATATATTTTATATTTTAATATATATTATATATGATGACTGATTTTAGTGTACAACTAGAATAACTCATATTGAATATACATATGAAGGTTATAGTTGTCATGTGTAGCTAGTAGCGTCATTAATTCGTCACTAATCGACATTAACATCAATTATGTAAGACTAATTCAATTTGACATAAACCTATACTCTATAGAAATTTGCAAGTAGAATAATTATTATATATTGAGACGATGAAACATATAACCAAAATCATAAATAGATTACACGTTATATAGCTAATCTCTTACATAGTTACACACATAATTAATATATAGTTAGATATGAAAATAACATATTCCTAATATATATATATCCATAATAACAACATATATACTTCATTATTATTATACATATAATTGTTTTAACAAGTTTTTACTTCTCCTATTTGCTTTCTTCTTCTTCTTCATCCATGGTATCACAAAATGCTTTGTCCTTTGTCTCTGGCAAACAAAAACCAAACAACCCAAGAAACCCTATTGCCAACCCTAAAACTCCATAGCATAAGAACTTATTATTATGCTCTCTACCAGCCCCCACTAACATTGGACTAATTGTACCTCCCAATGCCACAGCTTGTCTCAACAAAGACAATGCACAATTTCTAACACAAGTTGGGAACAACTCACTCCCAAATATTATAAGAACATTATAGGCAGTGTAAGCACAGAAGAAAGACACCAATTCAAACACAAGTTGCAACCTTGTTACCTTATCCATCACTTCAATGCTAGCCAAAACACTTGAAATCCCACTTAGTGTGGTGAGAAACAATAGCATGCTTCTCCTATTGAACTTGTGTATGAATATGAAAGTGAGGATTGTAGATGGTATCTCTAACAATGCATTAAATGTCACACTTAAGTAAAGGTTGAATGATAACATTCCTACTCCTAGTGGCATACCATAATACACCAACCCAATTCCTAAACCCATGACCACAATCACCAATATCCTTCTAGAGGACCATCTATTTTGCATTAAAATCTTGAAAGTTGAGTACAAATCAACTTTCATAGTTTCTTCCTTAAGGGGCATGATGTTGGAGATAGCCAAATCCAAGTAATCACTTTGAGTAGTGAGTGGCAATGATGTGATACTTTTCAATACTTTAATAGCTTCTTCTTTCCTTCCTCTAATTAGAAGCCATCTTGGAGACTCATGAAGAAAGAAATAGACTAATATACAATATAAAATGCCTGGTAAAGAAGTTACTATATATAAATTTCTCCATGAAGAGCCTTTATTTAAGTAAGCTATTGGTGGCAAAGTTAAGAATCCTAAAGTACACACTAGAAAACCAAAGATACCAACCTGGCCGCGCCATTTTTTCGAAACTAGCTCGGAAGCTAGAACAAGTGTGGTGGTTCCGAGGGTGGAACGACCGAATCCACATATGAATTTGAGCGCGGAATAGATCCAAACATTTGTAGAGAAGGAGGCGAGGAAGGAAGAAAGAGACATCACAAGAGAAGAGTAGAATATCATGTTCTTGCGGCCGAGGGAGGCATCGGCCAGAGTGGCCAAAACAATGCCTCCAACTAAGCAGCCGGTAAAAAACATGGAAGCCGGAAGGCCAGTGATGATCGTGTTTTCACACTCTAACCCCCATTCTGAGATGATCGAGACTTTTTTAGGTTCGTCCCAAACCCACGAATCTTTTGAGAGTTTACAAATGTTGGCTGCTCCCTTGGTGGTGGTCGATTCGCAAGAATTGCTGCTTGCGAATCGACTACCACTCTGGTTGACGCAATGCCAAGATGGTTGTGCGTCAGTGAAGATGGTGATGAATGTTTGTTGGCCATCAAAGAACCAAGCAAAGGAGACAAGGAAAACTTGAAGAAGTTGAGCCCAATTGAGTTCTCCAATGCACTCTTCAACTATGGAGCTAATTGAAGATATTTGTTCATCATCTTGTTGGGGTTGGACATATGTGTTAGATGAATTAGGCTGAGAAAGAAGTTGGGTTGATGAATCAGCCATAATTAATTACAATCACTCTATTTTTCTTTGAAATATCAATCAATTGTGCTTATACATAAAGTTATCAACCATGTAGCTCATACAATATATGGCCAAAAGCTTACAAATTATTCATCATTATTGAAAAGAAACTTTAGTTTTACACCACATTTAGTTTATCTTGATGATATATATGGGTCTACAAATATCAACATTATTGTACGTAATTATCATATCAATCAAATCATATTTTGTTCAAAATTATTGGTGTCGATACGTTACACATGCCTGTTACACGTTTTTTTTTTTTTTTTTGTGGTTGTGAAAACATATTGGACTTAAACTGCTTTTTGTTTTTGGACAATCACTTACACTGCTTTCATAATTCATAATGTAGGAGAAGAGTAATAGCCCAGTAAGAGCCCAATAGGACCCGAAACGGAAACCCCTGAGCCCAGTGTGTATTACATTTGGAAAACATATTATATCCACAGACCAAAAACACGTATTATGTCCAAAAAGAATATTTTATACAATAATTTTATCATATTAATTTTTTAATATGTGAATAATCCAAAAAGAATTTGCAATGGATATGTGAATGATCCAAGTTAGATTTGTATATAAACGTAATTTAATTTAGCCTCTTCTGCAGATAGCAGGGCAGAAACAGTCATTGTAGAGTTGTTGAAGGGTTTGTAATATGGAAACGATAGTTTATGATGCATGATGGAAATTTGTGAAGTTGCAGTGTTAGTGCCATTGTCAAGAATCATCAAGGGTCCCTTCTTTGTCTGATTTTATAACCTTCCAGAAAACGTGTTATGATTAGAACAAGAATGACAAAATACTGTGTTCCAATGTAATGTGATTTACTAATTTAGAAAATGTTTTTAATCAAGTCAGCATACAAATTTTCTTGACATCAATTTATTCTTTAAAGTTTTATATCAATTTGATCTTACTGTTTTAAAACTTGCAACATAATTTCTAATACTAGACTAGAAGAGCCATGGTTGTTTGTGTTTAGAATAAAAATATTAATTTTTATTTGAGTAAATATTTAAATTAGTTCATAAAGTTTTAAAAGTTGGACATTTTAAGTCTCTCATATTTTAAAATATTCAAAACAATTTTTAAAGTTTATATTTGTTCAATAATATAGTTTTTTTTTTAAAAAATACAAAATCAAAATAACTGTTTTTGAATTTTTATGACTTCTGAGTAATTGTTTTGAGATTTTTTAAATTCTTCTGGAAATGTTTTGTCTTTCGTCCAACATAAATTATAGACAAGAATTTGTATTGTCTAACAGAAATAAACGTTAGGGACTGTTTTGGATATTTTGAAATCTGATGGACTAAAGTATTTAATTTTAAAAATCTTAGGGATTGATTTGGGTAGTTATTTTTTTATATTTTTTTCTCCTAAAGATAAAAATAATCAATCGTAAGATGTTGATAATTTTAAAGTGGAAAAAAGCTTATGATCATAAACAACTTTTGAAGATATTATATAATATAACCGCATTTAGTAATTTTCACAAGAATTGTTGAAATTACTTGTGTCTCCTATTTTTCCTAATCATTTTCTTTTTTCTATTTTTAGTTGAGTAGACTCTAATTGTTATCCATCCTCTTCATGTATCTATGCTTCTATAACTTGGTTAATTGCACACGTTATTTGCCTATAATAGTCTCTAATAAGTGCATAGCATAAATAGAAACACGCTAAAATCAATAAATAGAAAGTTTTTGGAATTCTTAACAAAATTTAACAAGAAAAAGCCTAAAATTAAAAAGGTGAAGGGAACCACGTTATGATTCCAGGGTGTGACTTAACAAGGAAACTTACTTAAACAACATGGTTTCCATGACGAAAAAACATCTTAGTTGTAATCGTGTGAGAAAACGATTACACTAAGAACAACAAAAAACAAAACATTATTGTTTAGTTGTTTGATTTAATCATATTGAAGCTGTGAAGCCAACTCATTTTGAAGAGTTTCTATTAAATAACACAAAGAAGAAAGTCTTGGCATTGAAATCAAAGGCTAAGGGAAAAATATTATTATTATTTGCATCTTGAAGAAAAGGTAAAGAGAAATAATGGGTGGTTCTCAATCACAACAACAATCTCAAGTCACACAAAGATCGATCCATGAATTCACAGTAAAGGTTGTTATTATTATCATTATTTATTGCATGGTTATAATTCATATTAATTATATTAGAAATTGCAATTAAAAATTATGTGGAAAATTTGTTAAAGAGATTTATTGTATTATTTGTGTTGTTTCACACAGGATTCCAGGAACAGAGAAATGAACCTGAAGGTCTTCAAAGGAAAAGTTCTTCTTGTTGTTAATGTTGCATCAAAATGGTTTTTCTCATTTCCTTATACCATTTTCGTTAATAATAATAATAATAATAATAATAATAATAATAATATTATTATTATTATTATTTAGTTTTTTTTTTTAATTTTAAGTATCTTAAATGAAAAATTATGTAAATGTAGTTATTAACTCGTTTCATTTTCTTTCTTTTTTTTGAAAAAAAAAAAAAAAGTGCACTGGGTAATGCAAATTATACCCAGTTAACTCAGCTTCACAGTAGATACAAGGACAAAGGTATACATATATATATATATATGTTAGCAATGATTGATTTTTCAAACAAATTAGATGAAAAATAATTGATGAAAAATTTTTGTTTGTTGGATAAATAATGTGTTAGGTTTTGAGATATTGGCATTCCCATGCAATCAATTTTTGAAAAAAGAACCTGGAACCAGCCAGGAAGCTGAAAGCTTTGTGTGTGAAAGATATAAGGCTACTTTCCCCATTTTAGGCAAGGTATGCATTTCAATAATAATGCTGCTTCTTTTAGTCATCTGGGGTGTTATATATAATTTTCATTAATCCCTATTAAATCACCTTTTTTATATATAAAAATAATAAATATGAGGTGAGTTAAGATGATAAATATCTTATTATTATAACCCAGAAATTTTGGATTTTAATCTTTAAAATAGTAAAAATCTATTTTTTTTAATAAAAAGTAATATATAATAAGGACATTTTATAAAATAAAAAATTGTAAACTAAACTTCTCCATTTTTTTAGATAGTTCAAAACATACTTGATCAATGTGGAGAGATAGATCAGTTAACAATTTAGATTTTAGAGAGATAATGTATTCCCTTCGAGTATATATATAATGGATAATACTCAATTACTCATAATAGTTTAATAGTTTATTTTATAAATTATTAATTTATTTTGTATGTGAAGGTGCGTGTGAATGGAGCAGAAACAGAACCTGTATTCAGATTCCTGAAATCACAGAAAGCAGGAAGCATGGGATCAACAAGGATTAAATGGAATTTCACAAAGTTCTTAGTTGATGAAGATGGCCATGTTATCAAGCGTTATAGCCCTACCACTCCACCACTTGCCCTTGAAGTATATCTAATTACATATTCTCTCATTATATTAAAAAATAATTATATATATAAATGCTTATTATGATTAGATGAAATTTAATTTATACTAATTACCATTTGTGAAATTAATTTATAAGTTGTTTTTTTTTCTTACTTGACAGATGGATATTCAGAAGGCATTGGGGCTGGTTCCAAAAGGTTTCTAGTTACTTCAAATGCAAATTAATAAATAAACCATTGGCAGTGATGATGAAGATGATGAATCAAAATTATATCATAAATAATTACCATCAAAGAGAAGATGGGTATAATTATATATATGAACTTGTTGATTAAATCATCAATTTCATTATGGTGTATTTTGTTCAATTCTTTGTTTATGGATTTAATCATTTTTATTCAATGTCAATGTAAAATAATTTTACATAAAACTATAAATGTATTTATATTATGTCCTTTAGTTGAATTCCATGGATAAGAAAGTGATCAATGCAACTTTTAATTTCTTAATTGAATTTGTGTATAATGTAACATCTCAGCCCGCTAGCATGATATTGTTCACTTTGGCTAGTAGGGATGTTGACTCCTCATTGAGTTCCCATACTCATCTAGCCCATCAAAACACGTCATGTTAGGAAGAAATATCCACACTTTTATAAGATATGTTTCGTTTCTCTCTCCAATTAATGTGGGACTTTACATTCTACCCCTATAGAGATTATATATTTAATTATATATTCTCACATTAATTAATAGAGAAAAAAAACATGACGAAGAGGGTGAAAAATTTAAGATTTTTTTCCACACTATCTTTTTCATGTCTTTTTCTTATACCAATTGGTAAAAGAAGGGTGTGTTGAGAAGTGATTAAGCTAAAGATATGTAGGGTTATCTATGAGATAACATCAAATAAAATATCCCATGATTTTTCTTACAAAAATTAAAGATGAGATGTGGCATCATAAATTCTCACAAAATTTCCTTAGAAATCTAAGGCCAATGTGAAATGAAGGCATAGACACCATCATTTATACATGAATTAGTGCACTCAATTATTTTTGTTTTGTCTAATTAATAAGAAAAATGTTTTTTCATTTCTATCTATCTATCTAAGTTCTCAATCAAGACAATCTTTTTTGGTACAATATTGGAAGGTGATGATCAAAGTTCAAACTTTAGCATACAACCATTGAAGTTTGATCCGGCAAGTAGGGTACATAGTCACACACTTCAACCACAAACATCTTATCTCTTCTTTCTTTTTCTTTTTTTTTTGCTTCAAATGCTATTAAGACAAGGATATAAAAGCATGCATGTTGCTCCAAAAATAAAAGGCATGAAAGCTACTTTTAAGCTCTAAAAATCTTCCAAAAAAAAATTATTTAGGTTTAAACTTATTATTATTATTATTATTGCTATTTTTTAAGGTTGTGATGATAAGTTCAAATATTAGCAATGATAACAATGAAAATAATTAGTGCATAATATCCCGGTAGCAATTAAAAATTTATTTCGTCACAAAAAAAATTAAAAATTTATTTATTAAGACTACTTAATGCAAAACCTATTCATTATTTATTAATTAATGTAAGGTAATCTTGATTGATCAATAATATCTTGGCTTCAAATTTTCATAATGTTTTACATATTATTGTAGGGTAATCTTGATTGATCAATATCTTGGCTTTCAAATTTTAAAACTTTAATTTTGATGCACTAGAAATATAAAATAGTTTTATATAATGTCACATTAATAAAAATAACTATTTTTCATATAAATTGTAGATTATGTTAATGATCATTTAAAAAAATGAATGTGGTTAAACAATTATATAAAACAATTTTTGCGACTAGTTCATCAAAATTAAGCTCTTTAATTTAAATATAATAACAATATAAAATTTGTTAAAATATTATCCAATCATGTATTCTACATGAATTATTATACTTATTTGTGTCTCACATTACTTGAAAAGTTATTCAATGATAACATAAAATATAGAGTTTTGTTTTTGCAGGAACATTTTTTATTTTTTTTATTTTTTCTGTATTAGAAGTAGGTATATAATAATACTAAGAGTCAATGAAGAGAAGGTTCCGATTTTGAAATTTGAAGCATAGCTACAAAAATCACAAGAGTTAATGCACGTGGGCCGGGTCCCATTGATAAACACCACCACACGTGTAATTCACATAACCCACTAACTCATTTGGGCTGGGCCCAATAAAGGCCCACTTTGTCTACTTTTGGACCAACAGTCAAACTCATGTGGGGCTTGGCCCTTCAATCGGATAAGTAATCATCAACTTTATATGAGTTGCATTATTTCCACATCAACTCAATCAATGAACTATTTTATGTCCAAAAAGAATAAAAAATAAAAAATAATGAAGTATTTCATGTCCCAAAAAAAAAAAATCAATGAAGTATTTTATGTCCAAAAATAAAATAAAATAATGAGGTCTTTGAAAATGAAAAATATATTAATTTTGACATAAAACTAATGTAAAAGAAACTTGCATTAGTTATCTAATTTCAAGTGACTTACATATTTTTTAAAAGCAAAAGCTTCTCTCATTTTTGACTAATAATATGGTTTCAGCCTCTTCTTAACTAAGATTTTCTAATGGGGATATTTATAGGACCAACAAATAAATAATGTTTTCTTTTTGCAAAAAAGCATGAAAGTTCCTCAACCTCTAATAAAAACATTAATGGAATATTATTAAAGGAGAAATTGATGTAAAATTTTATTATTATTTTTTCTTGTTCATGTGTGCCGGCAGAGATAAAGGGGGAGCATGTGTCAATTGTGAAGTAGATGAGCACCATGACAAGAAATGCTTTGTTGTAACACAGAGCACGTGACTATGGCTTCCATTGGGGGGCAAAACCCTTTGAACCTTTCAAACTTAGTTGTTTTTCATTTGCAATGAATCATTGTGTTTGTTCTGGAAAAGCATGTTCTGTTTTCTGTGTTATCAACATCATCAATGTTAGGATCAATTGAATTTGTAGCCATAACTTTTCACTCCAAAAATTCATTTGAACCTCAAAGTTTCCTAATTACTGGGATTTTTTTTTAAAAAAATTTCTTTTATTGATCAATTTGGCTTGATAAAGTAATTAATTCACTCGTTTATTTAATCAATCGTTGAAGGATTCGTCATTGAAAAAAGAAATTGTCAAGAGATTCGAATCTAGCTTTATGTATGCGTATCTCATATAAAGTTTTAAATAAGGTTATGTGCACATTTTTATGATATATGGTTTTTATTTGTTTTAAGAAAATAGAAAGTTAAAATGATGATAAACATTCTATATATAGCAGGAGATCGATATATGAATATGCAATTTTGTCATGTTCATTTTGGATATGAGAGGCTCAAATTAAAATTATTTTCGTTAAATTATAAAGAGATAATATATATGTTATGTGTATGTGGATGTGGATAAAAATGTGTCGAATAAACAAATAGACCATGGTTTTTTGGATACATGTGTGTTGTCCTAACTATACACATCTATGTAGATAGTTTTGTCCAAGTGATAGTGTACGTTATGCACAAATGTATGTATCATATATTATTTAACATTTATTTTTATTATTATTATTCTTACATATTTAATAAATAAAAAAATTAGATTAATGTGCTTTTTAGTACACTAGTGTTATTTTATTTACCATTAAATTTTATTGGTAAATAAAATTTGAAGGCATTTATTATCTAAACTGACCTAACATTCATTATTATTCTTATAAATAAAAGAGTAATGTTAGAAAAATAATAATATAAAATTATCATATTTAATTTAATATCTATACTTTTATATATATAATAATCATAATTATATATTTATAATATTTAAAATTATTAATTTACTTTAAATGAATAATTTTATATATTTATAACATTCATCATTATATATTTCTTGCATATTTGTATCAGAGAATGTTTATATTTCATTTTTCTTTTAAAGGAATTGAAATATCATATGGAGTTTTAGGTCATTTAATCTCTTATAGGTGTGTAAAGGAATTTATGTAACATGACAAGCATAGTGTCCAAAATCTATGAGCATCGTGTACATGAGTCAGCTTTGTTTCAATCAGAATAATAATATTTATTTGAAGTTATGCCATGTGATTTAAGTCAAACCATAATCTCATTCTTGAACTTTTATCATGGTAGAAACCCCACTACTTTTTCCCATTTAATTCAGAATTTTGTTGTCTATTTTCTTTTCAGATTATATGATATGTTAATGATTATTATTTAATTAGTTGGAGCATAATTAACATAATATAATACTTCATTCATCTACCTTTTTGGTTTACTATTTTATTTGGTCTATAACTAATCACCAATATGATTAGACCATTTTTTCATAACTGCCATTAGGATATGTCTTTATTAGCAACCAACTTATGATGACAATTTTAAACAATTACATACATTATTAAACATTATCAACTTTATTTGCTATTTATTTTTAGTTAAGACGACCTATGGTGTACTGATCTAGTCAGATAGAGAATAATAATAAAAAAGAATTTCTTGATTTATGTTAAATATTTTATTATATATATACACACCATATTGTAAATATTGAGTGGTGGGTACATAGTAGTTAATTTAACCCTAAAACTAAAAGTTACTTAACATTTATAAAGACTATTATGATCATATTCTTACTTTTACTAAACTTAATTACGATTAAGTAATTCAATTAATTAACACTAATATACAATGAAGTAGGTTTAACTTGATTTTTTTTAAAAAAAGTGATAACTCATCTTCCTAATTATTTTTCTAATTTTTAGATAAAAAGTTTTAAATTTTTTTGTCATTTTGAAATTTTTACAGAACTAAAAATATATTTTAAAATTTTGACTTATTTAAATATTAGAAGAATAATCAAGAAAATAAATTAGTACCTAATGATTATTCAATTTCAAAAAAAAAAAAAAAG
>JASCZI010181978.1:2261-29112 GCA_036250425.1 Stylosanthes scabra
GCTTATATGATGTGAATGAATTAAGGTACACTCTGATCTTTAAAATTGTCAAAGAGAATTAATAAATTTGGCTGATGGATGAGTACAAATAATTGACCAGAAAACTTAATGATAGATGGTAAAGAGTGGCCATTTTCACGTCTAGCAATCCTATCAGCCTTATTTTCGAGACTAGGATTAATAATTGGAAAATGTTTGGTGAACTGGATGATGAGAAGTGATAGATCATAGATTCACATACAAAATATACATACGAAGGATAACTAAAATTATTTTAAAAAATTTTAATTTTATAATAAGCTTAAAATATTTCGTATACATATAATTGTTTTTACTTTTTAATGTATTGTTATGAGAAATTAGCTAACATATATTCTAAAAATACAACTTAACGTTGTTATTAATAAAAAAATTAAATTTTTTGTTTTAATAAATATATAATAAACATATTGAAAATTCAATTTTTTAAATTGATAATTTTATTATGCGCTTTAATTTTAAAATACACGGTTAACTAAACGATATTATTATTATTATTATTATTAGTAGCAACCGCCGCCAATGAGTTTGTTCATCTTATGAAGATGCACCATGTTTTTGCTAATTAATGGTATCTCCTTCAATTAGTAATTTAAAAAAAAATTAATATTCTTTAGAACATAATTAAATTCTTCAGGCAAATCATAGTTAGTTGGCTTCTATCATTAGGTCTATGCTCTTGTTAGTCAATACGAATCAAATTCGTTCATATTTTTTTTTATTTTTTTTATCAATTTTGAAAACAAAATAGATTCGTTCTTGCCTTAAGGTGGAAATTAAAACAAAAATTCTTCTATGTAAAATCTTAAAATAAAAACAAAAATATATATTATTCTTCGTGGTTCGAGAATTTTTTAGGTGACTATCAGTTAATTAATATTTATAAGAATGATCGAATTCGATAAGGATGATTGCTGTGGTTTAAATGTGAAAGAAATATTGTTGTGGTTTAAATGTGAGAGATTAGCCCTACATTTTTAATAATAAATAAAAATTAAGAATTTATAAGATGAAAAATTTATTTATTTAACACCTTGAGATTTTAAGTAAAATGTGTGATGTTTACCAATATTTGATCTAATAGGTTTTGATATGAATAGGCCTAGCTCTAACATTGTTATTATTATTAGAAAGAGCAAATAAATAAAGTTCAGACAAATATTGGTTCCATAATATTCCAATGAATCATAAAGGATTAAAATTGAAGGAAAGGAAACCGAAAAGAATAAATACACAATTAAAAAGCACGATGTTATTCTATATATATCAGCATATCCAAAAAAAATTATGTCAACTTTATGCATCCATGCATTAGATTATTCTTACCACCGGCCTAACTGATCATGCTATTCATAATCGACGGTATATGTTGACCTCCACGATGTTTATATATTATTCTTATTAGATATATACTCACATACAGCAAATAAAGACATTTAATTCTTATTCTATTTTCTTTACTTGTTCAACAATTTGAAGGGATTGTGGGAGTTTGGTCCATAAATATATATAGATCCACCCTACACAACCTAGGTAATTACCATTTTCTTAGAACGTTTTAAATTGAAATTTAAAACAGAATTTAAATTTCTATTTTATTATAAGTTTCATATTTATTGAGTATATAATTTTAAGATGATTTATAAATATGAAATATCTCTCCCTCCAAATTAATATTTGAAATTGAATTAAATAATCTCGGACAATTTCAATTATAATATGATATTAAAACATGAACATTCATCATTTCTTTAAGCTAGCTCACACACTGAATTGATTGATCACCTTTCAGTTTAACCAAAAAAAAAAAAAACAAAAAAGAAGAAAGAATGGAGGAATCTTTCTCTCATTCATTCGCTTATTAGGATTGTTGTTGGACAGAAGGAACCAGAAGCATCAAGTGTCACTGCTACTCGAAAGACGGTCCCATTGAGTTATCAATGTTGGTATGTGGTAGAAGGGCCTTTATGTGACTTTAAATTTTGTAAGCATTAGGAGAAGATAGATACAAACAAATCTCACAAAGCTGAAGAGTGGCAGTCAATACAACTTAGTTGCATGTATATGTGCCATCAACACCAACCTTTTTTTCTCTATTCCCATTCCCCGTAGATTCACAACAATTAGGATTTAGGGTCTTTGGTGTGAATTGCAAATTGTGAGTTGTGACAAGAACTTGATAAAGAGAAGACACATTTTAGGAGTGCCAAGTTGGTGTTGTGAGCCCCCAAAAAACAAAGTTCTATTCCACCTTAACTTCCACCATTACCAATTTGTTTATGCTTTCTCTTTTAATTTTGTTTGTTAGTGGTAGACATATATACCTATTCCTTTTCCTTTTCCAACTTTTTGTTATCAGAATCGCTTTTTCTGATATATATGTCACTCCTCGCTCGGCTTGTGTCTTTTCCGTTTGTCTAATTAACAACTAGTAAATTCCCTTTACACAGAATTATCAATATCAATTACTATCTACTACGTACGTGCGTACTCTTAATTATTTACAATCATGGGATGGAGAGAAGAGAAACAATTACTTATTAATTAACCTATATTAATTAATATCACTAAGTATTTTGTAATTTACGATAATGACAATTTCGCACACTCATTAGTATGAACATATCACACAATACGATAATGCCATTGCTGGACTGCTGTACTTTATTATCCAAGTGTATACCTTTTTATTTTTTTTCCTTTATCCATTATAATTATATATTTAATTTCAATTCACATACGTCTTATAAGTCATAGCAACTTGATGGCCCTGAAATCTCAATTTCCTCTATTGTATATAATGATCCGTTATCCATGCATGCAGTAGTATCTATGAAAGCAATTCCTTATACATTTTCATGCATATATGTTTATAACCACTCTAGTTTAAGATTAACTGGACCAAGACCAATGTTTAGTTTACAATCTCTATCCAAAGACGAAGAGTACAATCAAGGTGCTTTAAAGTTTAAATTCTCACTTGGGAAAACCTAGCTAATTCCTCCTAACTCAATAATAATACTGTAATAATTATGGTCTTCTAATTATTTTATGATCGATGCCAATCACTCATTACTATGAAAGTCTATGTAGACGATATAATTGCTATGGAATTAGGTCATAATTAAGACCATTAATTAATAATGGAGCTTCTTTAGCTTTAATTTGATTCTCTCCTTTTTGCCTCTCTAATAAATAATAATCCTACTAGCTACTAGCTACTAGCTATAGGTTTAGATTATTATTTGAAATCTTTAATGCTCTACCGAGGCACTTGTCACCTATTTAACTAGCTCTTGCATTGACAACATAACCCAAACTCATCATCATGTTATGTGAGAGATTCAAATCTATTTATTTACTAACCACGTCAATCATTTTTAAGTAATTTATAATTCTAATTTTAATACCTCTTAACTAATTAAGCATAATAATCTTACTCCTCAAACTCAAATGTATCCTTATAATTAACTTAAGTAGTGGTAAGTACTATTCCTAATATAATCTCATCATCATGGCTAAAATAGTATCAGAGCTTTCTATTATTAGTAATAACTTAAATTTTTTGAAAGAAATAGTATCATAATATTATCACAAAGAGGTTCTATGATCAAAAGTTTTAGAGTTTAATTTTTATTTAATCTTAAAGAATTTAAAATAAAAAAAACATATAAAAAATATTCACGCTAATAAAAAAAAGAACTTTATTTTATATTAAAAAAAAATGGATCATGGAGTGTTAATTTCCATAGCTACAGGTGGTGGGACAAGCAGTAAAAGATAAACACTAGTTGAAAGTAACTGTTAAGTGTTAAAGTGATGGTAACATTAGTAGTTGCCTATGTAGTAGTTAAAATGATGGGGTATTATGTTGCCCAATTAAGTATCCACCACCACACCATCCATACCCATGTGCACATTTGTCAAAGATCAACCATCAATGTCACCCTTTAGGACAATTTGTGTTTCACATTTTATCTCCTCATATATATAATCCTATGTCTTATCATTATTTGACTCACTAAAACAAAAGGTATAGTGTGAATATATGATTACTCTATCAGCATACTAATGCAATAATGATCATATATACACGCCCCCATTTTCCTCAAGGTAACTTAAATTCGTTTCTTTTTCTAATTGTAAAAGTTCATTTAGTGAGTTAGAAATCAGAGAGAAGATTAAGAAATAGAAATCTATACATTGAATGTATTATCTAACAATACAATATTGCATCTATTTATAATTTATTAGAGCTTAATTACTACATTTCATTAGCAATATTAAACTATAAACCAACTAGCATTATGAGCCTACAAGCATGACTGATGCCAGCTATCAAATCACTAACACAATACTTAATATTATCTAATAAAATCTATACATTGAATTGATTATCTAACAATACACCATTGCATCTATTTATAACCTATTAGAGCTCAACTACTACGTTCCACTAGCAATATTAAATTATAAACCAACTAGCATTATGAGCCTACAAGCATGACTGATGCCAGCTATCAAACCACTAACACAATACTTAATATTATCTAATATCCCCCCTCAAACTCAAGTGCAACTTGAGTTTGAAAATTATTGAAAACAACATCAAATAAATTGACAATACTACGAATAAAATACAACAAAGACATTGATACAGATGAAATGCCGAATTAACTGCCAAGAGATGTTGTTGAAAACTTTTAGGTGAAAACGGAACTTCCAAAGAGATGGCGAAACTGCCATAGATCGAAAAACAATGGTGCAGACGGAACTGCCAAAAACGAAGATGTGGCGACGATCCTCCCACGAAGAATGGCGAAACTACCGGAGATGTGGCGACGAACCTCCCACGGAGAATGGCGAAAATGCCGAGGTGGAAATACCACCTAAAGAGACTGACGAAACTTCCGAAAAGAAAGCACAAAGACACCACAATAGTGTAAAACAGCAAAATCGGTGCAGAATTCGATAAAACGGACTGGAAAAATGGAAACAGAACATAGAAAAACCTTGGAAAGGGTCCCACAAAATGTACCAGTACCACGTCAGCAGACGTGTCATCAGCCACGTCACCTGACAGAGTGACACGTGGCAATCTCTGATTGGCAAGGCAGAGATGAGTTGGCGATGACGTGGAGTGGAGCAGCAGCAGAGACGGGCCGGGTCGAGGCGCGGATCTGAGAAACAGGTCCGGTAGAAGCGCGGGTTGACTTTCCGGGTCGGATGAACACGCGGGTTGTTCGGTCGAGTGGGTCAAGGCGCGGGCCAGCATACGTAGGGTCGAGGCGGGTCGGAAGCATCACGGGTCAGTAGAAGGCGCGAGTCGCCCTTCCTTTAATGAACGATCTGGACTGTGGATTTAAACTTGAAATCCGATGGTTGCTGAAATAACTTGAGATGAGTTGAGGATTGATGAGGTGGCGAAATCTCGTGCGTCGATTTCGCGAGATCCGACTGTTGCTGAACGATCTGGGCTTAGCTTCAATGTGAATGAACACCGACGACTTCTGACGGCGCGTGAAGAAGCGTGAATAGTCGGTTGAGGACGTTGTTTGGTTCTGTGTACTCAGCAGGAAGAGAGGAAGATGAATATGGCAGCGGTGAGACAAGAACCCAGCTTGTTTGAAGCGTAGGAAATCTGAAGTTGTTTGAAGAACCCAGCTTGTTTGCAGTGTAGCGTGATGACTTCTCTGAGTACGCGGGTTTCTGATCTGTACACGGAAGAAGATGACGATTACAACGAGGTGGGTGGTTTGTCAATATCACAAACAGAAGAAAAATAACCATTGATGAATAGAGAGAGCATCGGAGAAGCAGATTCTGGAGATGATCAATGACCAAATACAATAGCAGAAGAATATAGCCAAGAGAAGGAAACATGGATGAGTACAGCACAATGATTTTGTGCCAAAATAATATACGAAAACTAAAACAAATTTATGGAGGATGCCATCGAAGAATAGACTTCATCCTGAAAGAAAAATGGATCGAACCAAGACGCTCTGATACCAAGTTAGAAATCAGAGAGAAGATTAAGAAATAGAAATTTATACATTGAATTGAATATCTAACAATACAACATTGCATCTATTTATAATCTATTAGAGCTTAACTACTACGTTCCACTAGCAATATTAAACTATAAACCAACTAGCATTATGAGTCTACAAGCATGACTGATGCCAGCTATTAAACCACTAACACAATACTTAATATTATCTAATATAGTGAATGGAATTTAATTAGCAACTAGTGCCATGAAGACAGAGAGCATTGTCTTGACCCTCCTTTAATTCATTGGTGTGAGTATGTTGAGATCAACTTTACGGAAGGAAACAATAAAAAGAAATAAATAAATTAGACTTAGAATGACGCGAATATTATTATCTGAACAAATAAATGCCTCTGATTCCGAATTCGGATAAACTCTAACTTGAAACCGTCAAGATCGGGATATACGTGTTCTTCAACTCTTCATCCTTTGCTTGAATTATTCTCTCTCTCTTTTTAGTTTGTAATCATTACGTTCTTAACAATAACCATCATCTGAAAAAGAAAGTGATCAAATTTTGAGGATGATTTTCATTCTAATCCTAATATTGGCAGGTTGAAACATTTGGGCTCCATGTGAGAAGTAAAGAGAATTTGTCAGTACATAACAAAAACCAAGCATATGGAGAAGGTGGTTGATATATGGACAAGAAGACTAAGAAAAAACACTGGGCCCAAACCAAACAAATGAGAATTTATGCTTTCTTATTTTGAGCCCACAAAATATTATTATTTTGATTATGAATAAAGTGGTATCTATCCTTACCGTTACACGTGAAGACGTGAGGTAGTGGATGATCGTGAAATATGAATGTTTTATTGTCTCTTGGCAAATTAGATTGTCATTTGTCAAAATCAGCTTTTATCTCTTGCAAGTGATTGATAGAATAAGGAAGCTTTCACCGCACACGTGTGGCCTGCAATCTGCCACCTACAACACATTCCGAATGTATGCTGTTTGCATTATACATAAGTCACATAACTGCCATTTCTAAACAATATACATAACAGACTAAACAAACACTAATTTCTTCTATCAATCCTTCTCAACCGAATGCCTTATTTTGTAAATAGAATACGTCATTCATTCTGATAAAAAATTTACCAATAAAAACTTACTTAGTCAATATTTTGTTTAGAAAACTTTTGTTATTTCAAAAATGATATAATATATATATATTTTTTTAATTGAAACGGGCTAAAAGCCCAAAAATGATATAATATAATAAGTAAACAACCCATGTTTTCTTTTTTTTTTTTTTGTCAGATGACATTTTCGTTTTTGGACTTTTGTCATATGCCTTGTTTAAGAGATGGCATATTAGCAAAGTTTACCTTAAGGGTCATGGATTTTTAAAAGCCCATAAATTGAACCCAATAAGCTTGGGTTAGGTCAGTTTTTTACAAACTATACCCTCTATACAGCCCAGCCCAATCTTTAATGTGCTTTAAGTTTGTCCGTAAAAGCAAAATTGTCAAAGGGACAAGTTAGAGAGAGAATAGAGTAAAGTTTGTCATTTTAAAAATAAATTTTCACAAAATTGAAATGACACTATCAATTTTAGAGAGACATTATACCCTCCTTAAAATAAAAGCTCGAACAGCTTGCAAATAATAAATAAGATTTATACAAAAATAAACTAAAAATTTGTCTCAAGTCTCAATTAATTAGAAGAGGCAGTATATTTACTTAGATGTAAAGAGAGACGGAAACCAAAGTAATGATGAACCAAACTTGTAATGCAAGTAAAAAAGAATGAGAAACAGTTTTATTCTTTCTAATAATAACAATAATTATAAATTATAATAATGAGAGATATACATGGATGGAGGAGGAACATAATCACAAAGAATGACCAAAATAATCAGAATCCAAATACATCGATGATGAACAGAGCATTAACAATGGCAAAAAAAAAAAAACATAAATACAAAACCAACATAATCATACTGAATCAGCATAAACATGTCTATATATAATGAATTAATTAAGCCAAGGTCATCATGGCGACCAAGGTTCCAACAAGGGCAGTACCAGCAACAAAGTTGTTACTGATGGAGAATGCAGCAGAGGGTGGCACAGCAGAGGGTGGTGGCTCTGATGGAGCAGCACCACCTGGTCCAGGTGCAGGGCCAGCTGGGCCGGGTGATGGCGGGGAAGGAGAAGAACCATTGGGACTAGGTGCCTGAGCTGGAGAATTGGAAGGAGTAGGAGTTGGTGTGGATGGTGCTGGTGCTGGTGCAGATGATTTGGGTGACTGTGTTGGTGCAGCTCCTGGTGCTTGTGCTATGCATGATGTGGCCAAAAGACCCAATATCAAAAACACTTGCAATGAACCCGAACCCAAACCCATCTTCTTATCAAATGTGAGTGATGAGATGAACAGGGGAAGTGGAGAATAATATGTTTATATAGAAAAAAGTTACAAGAGAATTAATGAGATGAAGAGGGTATGTAGTGCCAGCGAATAAAATGATTAGATTCCTCTAAGTGGCTTAAATTAATAATGTTTATGAGAATGGGAAATGGGTGCATATATTTATAGGTGAATGATTTTCCGAGACAAAAGCTAAGGCGGTGCATTTTGTGTGTAAATAATAATAATACTGGGTCAAATACGGAAACCGTCAAAATATAATAAAATTGATGATGATAATATAATGTCAGTGATTGTACAAGTTAACTACATGTGTTAGGTTTGAAATGGTGCCACTGCCATGATGGTCAGCAAAGGGTCGTTTTCTTAGTAACCGCTCTTGGGCGGTTTCCCCACTTTTCCTTCCTTCCTTCTTTCTTTCCTTCCTAATTCCAAATTCTTTCTTCTCTGTCAACAACGCTTCTAGCTACTAGAATGTTTTAACTTTTAATATTATCCTTCCTTCAAGTTTTCTTCTTTTGCAGCCATAATTGATTTTTCTGTTGTAATAATAATCAATCATCATGAATGAGGTCAAACACGCGGGTACATGCATATAAGGACTATTTCATTCGTGATTTATTCAATTTTAAAGCATATTGTCTATTCCACCAATTAAATTGGGAGATAAAAATTATTATCCTCTTTATTTTAATGTGTAATAATGCATATACTACATGATACAGCTACGTACTTGGTCCGGAGAAAAGAAAGAGAGAGAATAATATATTAAATTGACCATTATATTACATAGGTAAACAGCTAACATGTTCATATATTCCATTCCGTCCCTTTCATATTTAATCATTATAAGAAGATGAGTTTAGTTGTACATGTTACATATTAAAAGTTATTAAGTGAGAATTTCTTTTATAAAAGAATATAAGTCTATAATGTACTTATTATATATTTTTAAAGGAAAAAAAATATTTTTACTAATAATAATAATTTAAATACGTGTCATATTGGCTAAATTTTAAGAGGATATGTTTTCGAAAGAAATCTTGCATAGTGCATTCCATGTTTAGTTGTCTGAAAAGCATAATTTTTAAATAAAAATACAATTGTATATATTACAGGTAATTATTCGTATGAAAATATTTTTTATACAACTTTTTTTAATGTAAAAGCAATAATTAAAAGCTATTAAAGAACTACCTATTATGATGATTTAGGAGAGATTTTCATTATTGTAATGGAACATGGAGCAGTTGGAACCAGAGGTGACATAGGCTAACTTTTCAACCAAAATGGAGACACCAAGGGGTGGTAATGATCATAATAATTGGGAACCCAACTCAAATATTACCAATTAATTATTACATGCATGTTATCATGCATTCATTCTATTGAATTATAAAATGTTTGATGAACAAAATAGAGCTGCCGAAAGCTGGCATTTTCATTTGGTTGTTAATTTTACTAATGTAAACAGAACTTCTTTGTACTTGCTTCATTTCTTTAATGTTTGCCCCATAATGATTGCCTTTTAAAATAGTAATAATCTATGTAAGTTGCGATTTCGCAACCCATTTTAAATGATATTCGATGTGAAAATTACACATTACCCATTTTTAAATATATCAAAACTAGTTGTCATCCTAACCATAATAGTGTATAAAATCATCGTTGAAATCTCATCCTCCCTATTTAAGTAGCAACCTATATCACAACTAAAAGTCCTAACATTTTTATTTCTTATACGAAAAGGCTATCACAACTTTTTTTCTTAAGAGAAATTAAAACCTTGACAACTTATATATCTGGTTGTAAATTTTACGCCATATATATTTACTGTGGTCTTTTAAATTTTAAAAGTCATTTTACCAAATACAATTATTGTTACTTATGCTTATTAAAAGATATTTTTTATTTAATTTTACTAAACACATGTGCTATGACTTTTAAAAAGTTATCTTTTAAAAGACAACTTTCGTAAGCTACTTTCGAAAAATGAAAGCTTTACCAAATCAAACTTACATAAAACACACATAGAAAATAACCTTTAATAACAAAATATATTCATAAAATACTAAGGAAAATTAAAAATAGGTCAGATTTAGGGGGAAAAGAGCAAGCTTAGTAGCAATAACGTTAAAGAGGAAGATGGAGTATGTATTCTGTAAAACAAAAAACATAGCTAACTAATTTTTAAGTAGTAAGTATTAACTAACTTTAAAATTTATAGTTGTTTAAAGTTTAAAATTTAAGATTAAATATTCATCATTTAGGATATAAAGTTTAAAATAAATAAATAAATAAATAAATTAACTAATATTTAGTGAAATTTTTTTTTTCTTATTTAGAAACGGGATAGAAGCCCAAAACAACGAATGGCAAGAAGAAATCGTGTGCCTTTAGGTTGAAGATTTCACTACTGAAAAGTGACAGGAGGGTTTTTATTAAAAGCACAAACTTCTTTTTTGGACTAAACCACCGGCCTATATTATTGGGCCTTATCAAAAATAAAATATGATTCGGCCTTAGACTCCTAAAGTCTGGTATTGAGTTGGAGGCCCAAAATAATAAAAGACCCGTTATGAATGGTCCCACATTCTAATAAACATCACAAGCCCTTCCTGCCGTGGATATACACATCCAATGATCCAAGTTAGTATATCCATATTGTCCAAAAAAAAAAATTGGTATATCCAAACCGTCCCCCAAAACAAAGAAGAAAAAATCAATTGTTTTTCGAAATTCTCAAGAAGAAGAAGAAGTAGTATAAGTGGCGAACGGACGGAAAAGTGGGCATCCATGATCTTCGCGCTAAAATAAAGCGAACATTTCAACTTCGTGTTGTGCGAGCGAAATTACAGTTTCGCCCTTCTATTTCCTGTCTTTTTCTTGCAGGGGAAGGAAATTCAAGAATACAGAAGCACACCCGCACTCACGCGCCGCCGCAGCCGATCGTAAAACAAATCAAGATGATGATGGAACCGCAGAAGGCAGAAACGAACCAACCATCTCAGATTCCGAACGAATCGGGACCGGAATTGCAAAGTTCGTTATCAGTGCGCACCTTACCGTCGTCCGGTAGCACGAAGAAGTCGGTGCATTGGAGCCCCGATTTGGTAACGGAATCCACATTCGTGTCTACACCTAAGGAATCTCGCTTTAATCCACGCGCCTATTTCTCTTCCTCTTTCTCTTCTCCTCCTTCCTCCTCTTCTTCTCAATCCGCAACCACAGTCACCTTCTTTGGTCAGTATTCTTCGTCTTTCCTATTTTTTGGAGTTGCATGCATGCGTGTGGAGTGTGTGATTGTTATGGAATTTTGGTTTTGTATATCAGAGACGGTGGTGACCGTTAGGAGCGTGCTCGGAAAATGGGGAAAGAAGGTGGGAGAAGCAACCCGGAAAGCTGAGAGTCTCGCTGGAAACACGTGGCAGCACTGTAAGTTTTCTGCTTTTATTTATTTTCATTTTTTATTTGTTTGTTATTCGGTTTCTAAAGAACATGCAGGTGCAAGTGAAATACTGATGCTGATTTTGGGCATTTGATTCAACTCTTATGGGAATCATCTTGGAATTTATTTTGTTATTTTGCATCATGACACTTTCTTTTATGATTTATATATGGATAGAAATTGTTGCTGGTAATGATGTGATTCATTCTTTATTTGTCACATTGAATTGGTGGATCTATGTTAGGGTGTTTCAGTGATCATTTCAGTAATATTCTTTACTAATATGCTTAAAAATATAAATATAAGAATTTGCAGATGAGATGCTTGATTTATTTTTTTATTTTGCTCTCTGTTGTTCTCTGTTCTATAAACTACCCAACACTGTGCCAGTCAGTGGCTGTATTGACCAATGACCAGTATCATTCATAATTATCAATGTACTTGATTGATCTTATGATTTTTGTTATTTTCACCTTGCCATCATCCTTGATGATATAGTTGTTTATTCCTTATTATGTACCTGATATCTCATTGTTTTGTTTCATTGTGTTTAAGTGAAAACAAGCCCTAGCATTGCTGAAGCTGCTATGGGAAGAATCGCCCAGGGAACAAAGGTCCTGGCAGAAGGTGGATATGAGAAGATTTTTCTAAATACATTTGAGACAGTTCCAGAAGAACGTCTTCTGAATTGTTATGCATGTTATCTATCAACATCAGCTGGTCCAATAATGGGAGTTTTGTATATCTCTACTATAAAGATTGCATATTCTAGTGATAGTCCTATTTCCTATGTATCTGATGGCAACCAGACGGAATGGAGCTATTATAAGGTACGTATTGAAAGAAAGCATTGTCATGATATGATGTACTATTGTCCTCATCAAAATCTTTTATCCTTTGTTTGCATACCTGACAAGATTATCTTATGAACTTGAATTTATTCATTTATTTTTAATATGATGAGAAGGGTCCTTAAGGTTTACTATTCTATTGGTATGAATGATATTTGAATATCATGAAGTAAGGTAGATTTGACACCAACAAAATCTGATGAGGGTGAAAAGATGAGTCCAAGAGTAGCAATGTGAGTGTTGGCAGTCTAGTTTCCACTTTCGGGGTAGCCTATATGATGCATTGTAAAGGGGTTGCAATGTGATACCCCTCTCCATATAGGTTGGGAGTGGACTTTCTTTTTTTAATAAATAGATCTAGGATTGGTGGAATACCTGTAAATGAGTATTACTCTTAATCTTAAAAATTAGTTCAGAGTACTCTATTGATGCTACCAAATAATTTTTTATTTTTTTCTTGTTTGATTTGTCTGAGATGTAGAATAATATTTTTATTGGATGTGTTATCTGTGTCAATTGATATTGTCACTACAATGAATGTAGGTAGCTATCCCACTATACGAGCTAAAAGCAGTGAATCCTTCTTCAAACACAGCCAATCCCGCTGAAAAGTACGTCCAGGTGATATCTGTGGACAACCATGAATTTTGGTTTATGGGGTTCTTGAACTATGAAGGTGCTGTGGAATGCCTACAAGAAGCTTTTCTATCCGCCAAATCCTTAAAATGTGACGCATAGTCTTCAGGTTTATATAAATCATAGATTTTCAGATCTTCAAATATACATCAGGTAGGTGTTTGTAGATTTTGTTATTATGGTCTTGGAACCGTTAATAAATTATCTCGCTCCTTGCAAATTTTTGGCATTTTTGTGCATATGAGTTTTCCATAGAGTAGTTCATAGTTTGGATCCACTAGAATAGGCTAGGAAAGTATGTATCCACTTTTTCTATTTTCAAGTAATATTGTATTTTATATTTTATAAGGGAACTATATAATTATTAATGTTTGGTTTTTTAATAGGTAATGAGAATTTTTCCCAAAACTGCGTGCCTTTGGTTGATCTGGAACTGCTAGTGTGTGTATAATCACATCACTCAGCAATAGCATTATAACAAGCAAGGAGTTGTAGATATCTGATGGTTTCATAGCTCGTTGACTCGTTGTTTTATAACAAGTCCATTAAGGAAATCACAACTTTATTTTACTAAATATTGCATGTAAATTGTGGATTCTTTTATTCTGTTGGATTTGTTGTAAGTCAACACAAAAATTTTATATATTTGCAAAAACAACATATATTTGGCACGAAATAACTAATCTGAATTTGATCGAATCATCTACAACAATTTAAGTAATATCCATTTTCATGATATCTCAGAGTGTTAACTAAACATTAGATTCTTAAGTTCTTAACACGATTGACTAGACCTTTTAATTTGCTTTGCGAAGAGTTCTTGTTCCTCTTGAGTTCGTGACGCAATCATTACCAGCCTTAATTTGAAATGCTTCCTTAATTTGAAAAGAAAAAGGATAGAAGTGAGGAAATCCACATTTATAGGCCGGTGTATTTGACGGCCTGCCATAGAAAAAAAAAATTGTCACTAATCCTAATAGCAATTAATATTATATAAGTATATTTAATAATTACACCAAAAACAAAAGAAGAGGGTATTATACCTGTATTTTTAAAATAAAAAATTGTATTTTTTTTCTCAATTTAATTTGGTGTAATTGAATATAATTGTTTATTATACTTGTAAATAAAATATTTTTTCTGAAACTATGGGCCTTCAGCAATTAATTGACCAAACATATGTTTAGTTGGTATTCATCTTATTCTTACTCTCGTTTCTGGAATTAAACTATATATATATTTGATTCTTATTAAGGCACGCATGCAATTTGAAATTTGATCAGCACAGAAGAATATATAAATGTAAAACAATTTCTGAGAAGTGGGGACAGAGACATATGAAGATTGTGATTGATCAGCTTTGCTCTAATGATTGTTAACCATATGATTTATTAGATTGTGATTATGAAGATTGAGGTTGTAATATCTGATGTTGGTCAAGGAATCCGCTGCTAATTAACTGTGCATAAAGCAGGGTTTGATCACCCACCCAGCCACCTATCTAATACCCTATAGATCTTTAATTTGCACGCGGGACTGTCATTTCTTAAGATTATTCAAGATTTAAAGTTGCCACCGGAATGTGAATGCAATGATAATAGTGCTCACAAGTCACAACCATTTAATCAATCAATAATTACAACATATCTGCAATTAAATCATAGTTAATTAATTAAGTTGTTCATGACAAGGAACGAAATGTAGGTTAGTAGGTGTACTATTGTTGGTGGTGTTTTAGGCTTATCTAAACTTTCCTTGCTGCTATCATCATATCTGGGCCCTTCAAATAATATTTGCATTCTTAGAGCGCACTGCGAACAACAACCTTTCCAGTATAGTAGCTAGAGCGAAATGTGCACGCTTTTCTTTACATTTCTTGTATCATATGATTGTATTTAATTTCTCTCAAATAATAGTGCAAATAGAAATTGAAACGTTATGTATATGCTTTAAATCAAGATTAGAAAAATATGACTCTTTTATATGTTCCGATCCATTAGAAGGTATAGTGAAAGAAGCATTTCACGGTGTCGTTCTTTCTTTGGAAAATTTAGAGTAATGACCGATAAGTAATATAATGTTTCAGTGTGGAGACACACATGCTATTATTCCGTTTGTTAATTTAGGCAACTTTTATATATACCTGCTTTGACAAACAATATAAGTGCAAGCACATGCCAACAACATTGTATATTTCGTCTTTTCTGTGTCTCCCTTTAAATTCGTTGAAAACCTCATTTTATCGGTGCTGTCCTTTTCCATCTCTGTCACCACTCTGAACTACTGGACCCATTTTTGCTAGGGTTTTTTTGATAGACAAGACGAGTAGTTATATGCCACATGAGAATAATTATGTTGAAACTTTATTACACATTGAAAATTGGTTTAATCATAATAAAAATTAATGGTGAAATAATTAATTAGAAAATATTTTCTGTTTTTTCAACAGTGGTGGTGATGTTGGACGTATTGCATAAAATAGGAAGTTTAATTTTCAAAGAAAAAAAAAATTATATTGTTGCGTGATAAAGGGAAAAAGAGGAAGAAAGAAATAAAAGTGATATATGTAAATAAATGTATGTGCCCGTGATGATTTGATATTACGAATCGCATTGGTGTGAGGTTGAGTATAGGAAGGTGGGTAGAATCTGATTAGAATGCATATATCCATTCAGTATATGACATTTTGATGATCTAATCTAATAACAGTGAGACCAGATTCGGAAAAAGCAACAAGCAAAGTCGTTTTATTTGAGGGTGAATGCATGCAGCAATGAGATAGATAGAAGCAAAGCAAGCTCGTATCTTGGGGGGCCACTCTTTTCAGTCTGCAAATTTGTACATTTATGTCAATTCTATTTTTCTTTTTTAATAACAAATTATTATTTATACATTCTCTAACTAACACTCCTAACAAAATAATACTTACTTAATTTGACAAATTTTACTTAGTCACATGAAATTAATTGTATTTGAATTTCACCGTCTAATTTTCTTGTTTACTAATTAATAGTAGTCATTAATTCACATCTTTAACAATGCATGCACCAATATTAATGTTATAAGATAAAAAGAAATTGTTTTGGGTGTGTTAGTGGCCAAAGAAGGCAGAAATGGAAGTAAGGAGAAGGGATCGGAGGTGACGGTGGAGTTGGGTTTTGGCGACGGAGAGGTTTCCCTTTTTCGTGTGAGACCAGAGATAGATTCTGCGTTGCCGTGCTGCTGTTGGGAATGTACATTTCTAACAACAATCAAATGCAAATAATTCCAAAATATATATATATGACTCATTTATCATTTATTAAAAAAATAATGTATTTTTCAAACTAAAATTATTTTTAAGAATTTAATTTTCATATATTATAAAAGAGTTCTACACATACATCTACTCAAATATTACCACATCATCAAAAGTAATTAATTTTTTAATTATTACTTTTAAAGTTATATAAATACATGAATTTAATTGAATGATTGTGTAAAAAAATTTTTAAATTAAACTCTATTTTTAAAAGGTTAAAACATTCTTAGATTAAAAAAATTATATATTTTAAAATTATTTTAGAAATATATGAATGATTATATATATTTTTTTTAAAAAAATTAACCACTCCGTTGTCTCGCATTTTTTTGGCATGAACGCGGTTAGTGATTCACTTCCCTGTTTAAGTAATTATTATGTGAGTGCTGCTGATGATGAATGCTGACTTTTACCACATGAATGAAATGAAACGAAACCAAACTCATTTTAATTTTACTTTGACCGCAATTATAATGATGAAATGAGTCACATGAACTCTTGAGTTCGTCGTCACAGTTAACTTTGCAAAGAAATTCTTTTGACTGAAAGTGGTTTCTTTAGTATTTGATTATTTTATTTTATTTTCAATGTTAATAAAAATCAGAAAATTTGATTAGAAGGATTGGGAATAGGGAGTAAGTGAGGGAAATTAATTATAAGAATTAATGAATTATTGGGGTGAAGGTGAAGGTGATTCTCTAATCGTGACGTGATTGAAGTGTCATCACTTTCATTTTCCATAAGAAAAGAACACCTAATGCGTTATTTACAGACAAACATGTACTAGGAACATAAATGGAAACGCCACTAAACTGCTTAAATCCATAAAGCCTTTTGTTTTCTTTCATCCTTTTATCCTCAACGTCAAATTCATTTCCCTCTCCTTTTTGTTTTGCTCTAGATGAACTCATATTTTTATTAATAGAAAATTTAGAATACTCGCCAATTTTTTAATAAAAAATAATCTTCGTGCATTCTTTTTTTTCTTTCAAATATACCTTTTTATGGATTTTTTCAATTTTCTTAATATTTATAATTAAAAATGATACTTTCTTCATATATTTTTAATATTTAATAATGATAATATATTTCAAATAAAATAGAGAATCCCGTACTTAAAAAAATGTTTAAAAGTCATCCTTAATTTCTTCCATCATAATTTTATAACACGAGTGGTTGCTGATTCATTTTTTGGATCACCTTAAAACAATTTTAAGCCTTTAATTTGTTCACATAGAAAAATGCGGCGATGGAAAATGCGGAGAAACAAAATAGCTGATTTCCTTTTATCCTCTTTGTTTGTTTCTTTGTTTGCCAATGAAAATTGAGAGGACGGTCAAAGCAAATTCGGGTAAGTTGGGGGTTTTCTTATCAATAAAATTCGATCAATAGTATATAAAATAATAATATACTATTAAATTATTTCAAAATAATTCTTTCAATTTTTTTAAAAAAGAACACATTTTATATTTAAAAAAAATATAAATAACTCGTAATAATGTCTTAAAATATATAATTAAGTAGTCAATGCAATACTATCTTTAAATGAATAGACATGTCACATACGTAATTGAACAGTTTTTATAATATTATCACAATTAAGTTAAACGTATTATTTAAAAATAATTATTTCTTTATTTTGAGAAAGATAATTATTTGAATATATTAATATTTATTCTTAACTTGTAGAAAAATATGATAAAACCAAAAGACTATTATTTCATTTTATAAAAGTTATTTTATTAAAAATTATTTAAAATATTAATTTTTTATTTTTGCAATATATTAACTGAATCTTTATTATAATAAATTATACAAATAACATTTCACTTTATTTATTTATAGAAAGAAAATGCATGTATCATTAATTAATAGAAGAGATAAAACCTTAAATGCAGTTGACATATGATATTTGACTCTAACAACCCCACACAAAAGAACATCTATGATTAATACACAAACAACAAATTTAATGTAAGAATTTTAGTGTTTTTATTTCGCAAAAAATGGCTTAGCTACCGGAATCTGCCGGTGGAAGACAAAGGATTGAGAGAGTTATATAAAGGAGATGGAGAACAACCCTTCCTTCTCACAATCCAGAGAGAGAGAGAGAAGAAATTCACAAAGAGAAAATGGAGTTCGAGGAAGATGTACAAGAGTTCACCATGCCCCCACCACCGAGTTACGCTGACTCAGTTCCCAACCCTTCCCGTGTCAAAATGCCCACTCACCCACCTCCATCACCACCCATGGCACGAAACAGCGGAAAGGGGAGGTACAGGGAGTGTCTCAAGAACCACGCGCTCGCCCTCGGAGGCCACGCGCTTGACGGCTGCGGCGAGTTCATGCCTGCCGGAGCTGATGGAACCCTCGACGCACTTAAATGCGCCGCCTGCAACTGCCACCGCAACTTCCACCGCAAGGAAATCGTCGGAGGAGACCCTTTCTTGGTACCTCACCACCACCACCACAACCCTTTCCATAACCATCTCCACCACCAAGCATTTCCGCAATTCGCGGCATGTTACCGTGGTCAGGGAGCTGGATACCTGCAGGTGTCGGGACATCAAAGAGGAGGAGGCGGTACCCCGACTCTGGCCCTGCCGTCGATCTCAGGTGGCGGCGGCGGTACGACACAGAGCACGAGGGAGGATCATGAGGATGGTTCGGAACCGAGTGGTGGAGGTGTAGGTTCATCTTCGAAGAAGAGGTTCAGAACGAAGTTCAGTGCGGAGCAGAAGGAGAAGATGGTGGTGTTCGCGAAGAGCATAGGGTGGAAGCTTCAGAAGCATGATGAGGTGGCGGTTCAGGAGTTCTGCAATGAGATTGGAGTGAAGCGTCACGTTCTCAAGGTTTGGATGCATAACCACAAGAACACCCTCGCTATCAAGAAGCCCTAGCTTGTTATATTACTTCCCCATCTCATCATCTAATCATTAATTAGGGTTTCTTCAGTTCTCTCTTCTTTATTTATTATTAGCTGATGAGGTTCGCATTCCTTAACTAATTGTATTAGTAGTTATTAAGTAGTTACTTTTAATTTCATCTTCTATGTCTTCATATATATCTATGGTGGTGGATCTGTGTTTTCACTCTGACTTAGTTTGTTTGTGTGTAGTGATGAATAATAATATAATGGAGGGAACCTGAGTAGTTTGTATTACTAATTACTATTACTATTATTATTTTTCTGGGTGCCATCAAATCAATGCTTTGGCTTCTCAACTATGAATGCATAGTGAATGTGTGTGTGAATAATATGGTTGAAGGTTGAAAACACTACTCTTCCTCAGCTTAGGGGACTAATGACGGCATTCATTTTTATTAAGATGTTACTTAATCATTTCAAATTTAATATCACTTAAACAGAGATTAATTAAACTCAATTATTTGTTAAATTAATTAAATGAAGATTTGATAAATAATAATGAAGATTTAAAAAAATATTATCATTCAAAGTTATTTTTAACTTAATAAAAAGATACAGTATGTACTCATATACTCAATTTTTACCTTTTTATTATTTTATTTATTTATTTTAATATATTCAATATTTCTTTAATATTTTTCTATCTATTTGATTGAAAAAATAGATATAAATCAATTCAATATCAATATGTTTAAATTATTCACAAAATCCTAATTTTTTTCTAAATCAAGAGGTACAAAATTCTCAATTTTCACATCTCAAAATTGTAATATTTCTATTGAATTTTTTTCAAACCAAATTAACTAAAATTTAAATCAAACATTGAGTTTTGTTCTCAATAAAGTATATAATGGTTTAAATATGTATTTTTTAAACTTTGTTATGTTTAATGATATAGTGTTATAAATTTATTACTGTTAATTGTAGTATTATTAAAATGATATATAATTAATTGTGTAATTTTTATATTTTAATTTTAGTTAATTTCCCACTATTTAATTAAAAATATTTAGAATAATTAAAAATAAAACATAATTTAAATTTAATTGAATTAAAACTAAATATTAATGTGATAAATCTCATATTTAAGTATCAAATTACTATTTATAATATATGGTTCTAAAATATTGCTTTGGCATTACTCGAATTCAAAATAAAATGAATATAAAATTAAGTGTTAAAATGCTCTAATACTTTCTATCTTCTTGTATATTGACTATCAGATTCTTCCCACTGCTTCTTAGCATAGATACTAGTTTTAATTCAATAAAAGAGACTCAACTCATTTTACATACATGCATGATACATGTATCTTTCTTCTTCTGTTAACAATATATATTAAAAGCTTTAGCAGATGTGTTGTCATTATCTTATCTTAATTTATCATCAAATAATTTAGTCCTTTGTTTATTAAAATATTGTTCAAGCCATCAATTTTATTTATATTGACCCATAACTTTAGTTAATACCTACATTTTGATAATATGTTAGGGTTTTTTATTTTACACCAATCAATAAAAATGTTTTACTTGATTAAGTGTAAACAAAAAGTATAAATTATATTAATTATATAGCATTTAAAAAAATAAAAAACTGATGTTGTGTTTCTTCTTGATTGGTAAAATTAGGCAAATATATATGTAATAGTAGCATCAATTAATATTATTATACTGATGTATTTCTATAATAATGTACTAGTCACTTAATTAGCTTGTCAGGTTTTTGTTATCATCTACAGAGGGTGTTAATTAGTTATCGATGAATGATGTACAATACTCTGATCATTGAATTTAATTACTTTGGTCATAATTGATCAGTGTTGAACCACATACAATAATGCACTTTCAATTCAAAATTATTAATTACTTCTTTATGCTCTCTTCTTTATATGGAGAGGCCAGGGCCACAACCTTTAATTTTTGCTAGTAAATAAAGGACATTTCTAATGTTTTTATTTTGTGTGTCAATCTGTTTGAATTATATTCCAATTTAATAGTTTAATTAACATCAGCTTTAATAGTTTAATTTATGTATGGAAATCAATTTTTCACATAATCTTAATTAAATGTTAATTTGCATCAAATTAAAATTTACACTAACATTTTTCATCAAACCGTATTTTGGGATGAATATATATAATTCAATTTTCCTGAATCCGAATGGCCCGACCCTTTCCCATTAATTTTACAGTATAATAATCCTTACAAATGCATTTTTTTCCACAAGAAAGTTGATACAGTATCATCAACTGAAGTTATCAATTGGAGTTATAGATCGCCGGAAAGAGGATTGTATGTGCACAAATTACAATAATTTTGGTTAAATTTTCTTACTTCACTTTCCTTGGATTAAGTTGACTACTTAGTCTCAATGCAAAAAATATAATATTCAAACGCTTAAAATGATATATATATTATGTGGCCACCAGTTCAATCTAGCGAGTAATAAAAATTAAGAAAAATAATTTTAGTTTTAGGATAAACCCACATCAAAATTCAAGAATAATGATAAAATCAATTTTAATATAGCCCATGAGAGTTTAAGTATTAAACAATCTCGGTTAGTTATTATCATGTGATAGCTATCCAAATAATTGTAAATAAGTTTCAAACCATATTGTATTAGTTAAAATAATATTTAAAAAGTGCTATAGAAGTTGTAACCCCAAAATAAAACAAAGGTTATATATATACATAGTTGGCAATCTCGTCTTCAATTTGCAGAATGTACGTATAATATTCAGAGTGAACAACTTTTTCCTGCAACTCTCCAACTACTACCATCATCAGTGTGAGATCGATTCAGACACTTTTGAGAATAATAATCTATCAAGATCTCCAGAATCTTTCTTGAATCCGGTTTAATTTCTCTCATGTATGTAAAGCTGATGAATTAGTTGGATTGCTCCTGCATGCATAGAGGAACAAATTTCATGTTAATGTTAACCGGCTTTAATTATGGTAAGATGCTTAATGATTATAGGTTGCTTGTTGTGGCGTCTAAAGTTGTAACATATCAGATATTGCTTGTTAAGGAGTATAAAAAGTTTGCCTATCAATTACAAGTAACGTACAAGACCGATCATCAGAAATTTATACATAATTACGAAATAATTTTAATTTAATATTCACATTCCATATATTAAATAGTAGTAGATTCATGTATTTAATTTGTTATATATAATTAAAGCGTATATATATTCATAAGGAAGCGATAATTCGAGATGTCAGAAGAAATTTGGAACAAGGAGATAGAAAATTAGTGTTTTCTCTTTTTGTTAAAAAGAAAAAAAAAAGAAAAAAGAAAGAGTTCATTATCTGTAGTACGTGAGGATTCATTTAGTAAAACTAATACTGAACATGTTTCACGTACGCTTGTCAGCAAAGGAATGAATGTTCATTAAATTTCTTTGTGTATATAGAAATTAATTAGTCAGATTCAGTTACATTGTCCATCATATATAACTTTTAAAAATATCTTAGCTTGTGTCTTGCGAATGTATGTACAAAAGAAAAACAAAATCAAAATGCAAATCAAAAGAACAAGATGAACACAGAAGTGGATTAACAACCCTCTGAATAATAATATCCCTAATGACAAAATAAATTAAATGAAACAAAAGAAAGGAACGTACAATTGCATATATGTATTTTAATTTGTAGATGAATTTAAACAAGTACTTCAAAGAAAATGTATATATATTGCGAAACATAGTAGTAAATGTGCACCAAATTAAAATCTGTTATTTATTTATTTATTTTTTTTGGTATGATTTGTTGAAATGACTTTTTTTTTTTTTTTTCCCAAAGACAGTCGTAGCATATTTCATTAATGAAATAAAATGGTTACATTGAGAGTAGGGTCCAAAGCTTGGACAACCAAATAAAATAGAAACGTGGGATCTCCACTTGCAATAATGGGAAATAAACTAAACTGAAGAGAAAAGGAAAATACTGATAGGAAAAACAAAAAGGCAAGGGCTATGGTGGGTGATGATAGTGATATTCAGCAATCAGAGTCATTGCTGCCAAGAAGACTGCATCTAGATAGTTACTTGTGTGTTCAAAGATTCTTTCATTTCTTTCTGTCCATAACTTCCATAAAAGGACTGCAACAGAGCTCGCTTTCTTCCTCCATTGGCTTTGGCTTTGAAGATCCGCTATCATTTGAGTCCACCAACTCCAAAAGCTTTCTGAGTTATTAATTATCAAGGCAGGTCTGAAGCTCGATTTATGCCACACCTCTTGAGCAAAGGGACATTGAACTAGACAATGGAAAGAAGTTTCCCCCAATGTTTCGCATCTAGGGCACGAATCAACAATCGCTGGGATTCGGCTTCTCAAACGATGACGGACTGGTAACCCATCATGAAGAGCTTTCCAAATGAAGATCTTCACCTTGGGAGGGCAACGAAGATCCCATAGCACTTTCCAGAGTGGCTTCTGTCGGCACTGAGCAGGAAGGTGGACAATTGGAGGGTGGAAGAACTGGAAAGCTAGTTTGTAACCAGAGGCAACTGAATAGTGGCCATTTCTCTCCAAAGCCCATGTAAGTGAATCAAATCTGCCATCACCAATTACTGTGTGTAGAATTTCCGATGCAATATCTGGGTTAAAATTGCTGTTGATTAGATCTGAATTCCACTGTTTATTGTCTCCAATGAGTTGAGAAACCCATTGTAGTTCTGAGTGTGTATTTTATGGCTGGTATAGAGAGATAGGATTGAATTTTTTTAACCACGGATCCTCATAGATTCTGATGCTCGAACCATTGCAAACTCTCCATAGAATACCCTTTTCTATGACTTTCCTTCCATCAATTAAACTTCTCCAAGCCCAAGAGGGTTGATTGCCAACTGCAGCATTAAGGAAATCAGTAAGATGAAAATACTTGCTTTTGTATAGTTTACTGAGTAGTGAGTTAGGTCTTGTAAGAATCCTCCAATCCTATTTAGCTAACATAGCCAAATTAAAAGCTTTGAGATCCTTAAAGCCTAGCCCTCCTTGATTCTTATCCCTGCATATAATGTCCCAACTAATCCAGTGTTGTCTTTGTTCGCTTCCTCTTTGTCCCCACCAAAAGTTCATGATTTTACTATGAATTTCCTCCAATAATGAGTTTGGCAGCTTGAAACAGGAAAGGGTGTAGAGGGGGACAGCAGTAGCCACTACTTTGATTAGGACTTCTCGGCCACTAGTTGATAGTAAAGATCGCTTCCACAACTGAAGCTTCTTCTCAACCCTGTCCTTGATATAGTTAAAAGTTTCCTTTTTGGATTGCTGAATTACTGCGGGAAGGCCTAGGTATTTGTTTTGGGCACCAGTATGGGGAATTTGTAGAAGTTGTGAGATAGAGTGGCGAGTAGAGGGGGTGGTGTTTTTACTGAAGAACAAAGAGGATTTAGAAAGATTGAGTGTTTGACCACTAAAAGAGCTGTAGGTATTCAGAATAGAGAGTAGTTGCAAACATTCCTCATTAGTAGCTTTACAGAAAAGGATGGAATCATCAGCAAAGAATAAGTGACTAATAGTAGGGCAGCGACGATTCAGTTTAATACTCGAGAAAGAGTTGGAAAGCTCACCCTTGTTTAGCAGAAAAGAAAGCCCCTCCACACAAAGTAGAAATAGAAATGGGGAAATGGGATCACCCTGACGAAGACCTCTAGATGGGGAGAAGAAACCGTAGGATTGTCCATTAACAAGAGTAGAGTACGTAACTGTAGTAACACATTGTTGGATCCAGCCAATCCATTTCCTACAAAAGCCTAGTTTTTCCATAATTACCCAAATAAAACACCATTCAACATGGTCATATGCCTTACTCATGTCGAGTTTCAAGGCAACTTCGCTAGTTCCATGTCTCTTGTGCTTTAGGAAGTGCATTAGTTCATGGGCAATGAGGATGTTGTCACTTATGAGTCTGCCTTTAGTAAATGCATTTTGATTCTCCGAGATAATGTGGTCTAAAATACCTTGCATACGGTGAACTAGGATTTTAGATATAATCTTGTAGAAAACAGAATTAAGACTGATCGGCCTTATTAAACTCATAGAATCAGCATTCTGGACGTTAGGGATAAGGCAGATTTGAGTATGGTTCAAAGCCTTAAGCATTCTAGCACCTGCAAAGAAACTAGTGACTGCAGGAATAAGATCACATTTAATTACCTCCCAGTAAAACTGATAGAACTTGGCTGTGAAACCATCTTCTCCCGGGGCAGCAAAAGGATTGATCGAAAAAGTAGCTCTCTTGATTTCTTCTGGTGTTACCCGACTGATCAGTCTATTATTAGTACCTTCATCAACTTTGTTAGGCAAATCTCTAAGAATTTCAGTTGCTGAACTAGGATGAGAAGTGTTGAATAGATCCTGAAAGTAGTTGATTGCCGTATCAGCAATTCCATCAGGTGAGGTGTGACACATACCCAAATCATCAACCAATCTATGGATATGATTCCTTCGATTTCTATTCTGAAACGTAGCATGGAAGAATTTAGAGTTCTGATCCCCATATTTCAGCCATCTAACCCTGGACTTCTCTCTCCAGAGTCTCTCCTCACTTAAGTATGCTTCAGCCAATTCTTCTTCCTTGTGTAGAATTGTAGCATGGTCAGCTACTGTGCCTCTATCCTTCTCAGTAGAAAGTTCCTCACGTAATCTCTGAATGTTTCTGTGTGAGTTTCCAGAACCAGTTTGCTGCCATTCAACCAAACGGTGACGACAAACCTTCAATTTAGAGTAGAATTTAAACATTGGTGAACCCTGGATTGAAGTTTGCCAACTCTGCCGAATTAGATTCCCAATTTCTTCGTTTTCACACCATCTCTCTTGGAATTTGAATCTTCGTTTATGCTTGATGCTTTCTGAATCAAGGCATAGAAGTAAAGAACGATGGTCGGATCCCATATCATCCAAATGAGAAATTGTAGCTCTAGGGTATTCCAACCTAAAAGCCATACTAGATAGACAACGGTCTAGTCTTTCTTTGATTAAGTTAGCACCAAACTGACGATTGCACCAAGTGAATTTATCACCTTGGTATCCCAAATCCACATAGCAGCCTAGAATAATGACATTGTTAAAAGCAGCCACAACAGAATCTGATTTCAGCCTACTGATGCGTATGCATCTTTGGTCGTTTTTAGTCTCAATTTCTCTTCATAATCATGTCATTCTTTGTGAATTATGTTCTATTATGTTCATTTATTGATCAATC
>JASCZI010181980.1:11652-29027 GCA_036250425.1 Stylosanthes scabra
ATCTGGGATTCTTTTTTAAATAAATAAAAAATCCCAAATTTACCAATATAGACATGCTGGAGGAATTTACCAATATACGCATCTGTTACTAATTTCGGGCTCTGCAGTCCTGGAATTGCCTATAAATCATTTCCGGGCTTTGCAGTCCCGGAATTAGGCAATTTAAATTTTTTAGCCCAATTCCGGGACTGCAGAGCCCGGAATTGGATCCGAAAATATTTTTTTGAAGTTGTATTTTCCATGTTTAGGGTTTAAAATTTTCGTTTGTTTAAGTTGAATCTTTCCGCTTTGTTTTTGTTCGGATCGTGAGTATTAAAAACGTTTCATTTTTGTTGTTCGTTAACGGCTATATTAAACTTGTCGCAACAATGAAATACATGCAGCAGGAATATAAATAACAAATGCATATTAAATAACCCGTAACATACACGAGAACCTGCCTGGTAAAATGATTTGAAATAAGGAATACAAGATAACAAATACATGAAATAATAAATACATATGTAACTGCCTATTACAACTGTAAAACTACTATCGGTCGCCGCGTGGATGAATGTGACCCCAGTACCACAAGGGGGAGGTCTGCCGGGGGGTGGGGGTGGTGGAGGATCTGCGGTTGGAGTATCTGATGCGGGTGGATCTGGTGCTGGTGGGTCATGGATGGTGTCGGGGCGTTGTGTCTGTCGAAGGAGCGGCTACGATATGAAGATGACGCCTGGTAAGATGGTGGGTCGCGTACTCTGATCCAATCCGAATCGGGTCAAACACGGAAAATCCCATCACCGGAGGAGATGAATATGTCAGTATCCACTGCCCATGCTGAACATCGAATGCGGGAGGTGGAGGCGGCGGAGGAGCAACAGAGGACGACGAAGCATGGTCAACATGCTGAGCCTGACTGACACGAAATGACTCCACAGTGTTGGTGAACTCCGCTGAAGGGCACGAAGTCATGTGGAACAGCTCATCCAACCCTGTGTGCTCCTGTATATGAGGGATAAACGGCTCAGCATGTGAAGATGTACCTGCCTGGTAGGGAGAGAACTGACGTGCAGAAGAGAATGAAATCATCTCGGCTGGCAAGTGGCCCAGATCTCCGGTATCTGGCTGCTGGTCATGTGTATCTGGCTGATCGGTTGGGAAGGCCTCCCCACTGTCAGCCTGACCAGGCTCAGCCCGCTCCTCCTCTACATGCGCGGCAGCACCCACGACAATAATATCCTCTCCCTCTACAAAAATTTAGGAACTGCATATCCAATTATTGTTTGCAATATTAAGTTTAATAGCACACCTAAATTTTAATTGAGAAAAAAAAATTTAGCTGCACAACTAAACTAATAGTAAACCTAGATTAATTCATTAATTAAATTTTAACTGCACAGCTAATCTAATAATAAAAAAAAAATTTAAATGCACAACTACACTAATAATAATAAACTAAATTTTAATTGCATAAATTTTAATTTTTAATTAAAAAAATTTAATTGCACAACTAAACTAATAATAAACCTAGATTAATTCATTAACTCAATTTTAACTGCTCAACTAAATTAATAACAAACAAAATTTTAATTGCACAACTAAACTAATAATAAACCTATATTAATTCATTAACTAAATTTTAACTGCACAACTAAACTAATAATAAACAAAATTTTAATTGCACAACTAAATTAATGGATAATAAACTAAAGTTTAATTGCACTAACTTTAAATTTTTTTTTGGACATAAACTAAACTAATAATAAATAAAATTATTTTCCTAACTCATTAACTAACATAATTAAAACTAACCGGTACTCCAGCGATGTGCCATATGTGGTTGAGTCTGTGCAGGTCCTCCTCTTCCTGTGAGTGATGAGGATGATGAAGATGATGATGATATTGATGCCATGGGGGATGAAGCTATTGGGGACTTCAGTTTTAGTTTGTTACTTTATTAGATCTTTTAATTGTTACCTTGCATGATTATTTTGGATTTCTTTTAAGTTATATATGATATGTTGCTTTGATTGTGTTGTGTATTCTGTGTGAATTTTTTGCATAATTGACTGTTGTATTCGATTAATATTGTACCATTATTTAGTTTAATGTTTCTTAATGTTGAAATTTGTTAATTTTAAAGGTTTAAATAAACTATATTTGATATGATGTATGATATATATAGTTTTTTTTGAAAAAAAAACATAAGATGTTCGAGTTTACGAGTTAACTCACGAGTCGAGTTTACCTCGGCTCCACGAGTTTACTTGAACTCGCGAGTTTGACAATCTTGTTGATAAATATATTTACGAAACGAGAAAATTAACTTTATACCAATAAAAGATAAAGATTGATTTACAAAACTAACTAAACATAAAAAAATGAATTAAAATCTACAACCTATCTTCTAATTTAAATTAACTCTAAATTTTAATTATATCTCCCACAAGGCCACAACCACTCAAATGCTTCTTCACCAATCACCACTACTCTTATTTTCAACTACCAGCGTCACCGCCGCCGCCATCCCCATGCTGCTACCAAATGCCTGTGTCTAACTGCTATAATTAAGTCAGCAGGCCACAACTGAGTCTTGCATATGGAAATGGAGGTGTTGTACACTTGCACCACCATGGCTACTAAAATCAGTACTCAGTACCCATAACTTCATTTGACCCAAGCTTCAAATTCAGCAAGTTGACTTGTTGACCCGTCAATCCATCTTTTCCTTCCTTATCTACATTTCTACTAGGTACTCGGGTACTTGCTATAACTAATATTTGGTTGGAACGAATAAAAAAATTGAAAGTAAATTGATTTGTAAACTTTTAAAATTTATTTTATTATTTATCATAGATGTTAACATTTTCAGATAATTTGATTTCATAAAAATATAAAATTATTAAAATATAATTTATTATATATAAAATTAAATTATTACATTAATTTATTAAATCAAATCTTAAACATAATTAATTCAATTTATTTTAATTCATTCCAATTCAAACCAAATTAATTTCACAATATTTAACTTCAAAAACACCCATAAAAATGTCCGAATCCTTAAAAAAAATAAGCAGAAAATAACAGGGTAGTTGTATTAAAACTTTTTACTTAATTAATAATATTATATGTTTGTTGTATATTATTTTTAAATTTATTTTATAATGAAAAGTTTGACTTATTACTATAAAATACTATAAAATAATAAAGATAAATATAGCTGGGAAAATAAAAAAAATACACAACAAAATAAAGTTACCGACATAATCTATAGTTAGAAATAAAAAGTAAACTTTAAAGAGTTAATTCTTAATTTAATTTCTATAATTTCATTTATCTGATAAAATAGTATTTGAAATTTATTTAAACTCCATTTATTTCTCTAAATTTAAAAACATAACTTGTTAGTCTCTAAACAATCTTCATATGTTAGCTCCATGACGAGATAGATGGTTGATCTATGTCACATTATACATAAATTAATGTTTTATAAATCACATTTAAATTAAGTTGATTTAAATGTCGTTCTCGAGATATTTAGAAATAAAAGTAAAGATAAAATTTTAAATACCTCTTAAAATTCAATCGAAGCGACAACCATAAAATAATTTTATTTTTTGTATCTGTCATGAAATCATGTTAATATGTTGTCAATATTGTCTTAGCAGCGATAAAATTTGTTTTGCGAAATTAATATGAGTTATTTTTAAAAAATTTAGAAGACTAAATAAAATTAAGATAAACTTCAAAATCATTTTAGTAGACCAATAAGATTTTTAAGACCAAATTAAGAATTAAGCTGGTAGATTAACGTTGGAACAATATAATAATGACATTAAATTAGAATGTTTCTGTGTTGCTTCAAGAGTAGTGTGGTCCCACAATATCTACATTCTAGTCTCTCTGTTCAGCTTTCACTTGGCGCGGGGCTGCACGCCCTTCAATAAACGAAACCATCGCACGCTTTTAAGTTTTGACTTTTGACCATCTTTTTCCATAACGAAAAATATATGAGTTTATTTTTTTTTAAAAAAATAAATTTATTAATGTTCATTTTCTGTAAAAATTAAATAATCTATGTTTTTATATATTATTAGTCGATTTTGTAGGAATCTTGAATGTACAGACTGTACTATTAAGAAATAAAAGCTAATTTTGAAAATTAGGCCTGAGAAATAACTCATCAAATAAATAATAAAAAAATTTTCAATTTAATTAACTAAGTATTGACCTTTAAAATTAGAAAAGCAAAATGTTTGATTATACTAGGGTTGAAAATAGTTGATCATTTTGAATTTGATTATCTTGTTTAAGAAAATTGTAAAAAAATGAAATATATACAAATATTTTTTAAATGATTTTTATTGTTCATAAAACAGTTTTTATCATTTATTTTATAGGATTAATTTAAAAAAAGCAAATGATTTATGGGTCATTGAATTATATTTTGTGTTTGTCTAGCTAACTAGTATTATAAACGTATTATTTTTTCATTCACAAAATAATCTCAATTTTTTCTTCCAGGTTATATTATAAAGTGTAATATCGTACTTTATATTAAAAGAAAATAAACGAGTAAAAATATTGAATAGTGAGAAATGAGAAATCACCATTTATATCACCAATGAGTGAAAAAAAAAAATCATTCATGTATATTATAAAAAAGTTAAGGTACTTGTTATGAATAAAGAAGTAGAAGAATATTATATATGAAAAGTAAATAGGTTTGGAGATTTTAATCACAACAAATACATTATATAATTAAATTTAATCTCAAAATTACTCAATTGCACAAATACAAGAACATATATATTTTTGTATAAAATTCATTCATGTAAATCATTGTAGGAATTCCATGATTAAAAAAAAAAATACAAAAATCATTACATCCTTGTAACGATTTTGTATTGCATATATAACTTCAAAAATCGTTGTACCCCTGCAACGATTTTGTATGGCACGGGTAAATGTATATAAATCACTGGGTCCCTGCAGTGATTTCTATTGAGTTTTCTTTCTAAAAATAAGTGAATCCGTGTGTGAGGTTTTAGAGTTGGCAGTTCATGTTGAGTGTTAAAAATGAGTGATAAAAGAAGTTTCTTCGCTTGTGTTCACCACACGGGAAAATATTAAAAAAAATTCGAGAGTTGGCATTAGATTTAGCAGCACAGAATCGATTAGTGTTTTTGTGCATTCATCAACGACACTTGCTGAGCTGCAAAACACGATTCTGCAGAAGATTGGTGTAGCCGGTTCAAAACGTGTGGCAAAGCTGTTTTACGGGGCTATTGTTGCAGTTGTTTTTGAGCATGTGAAGTATGGATCGTTTGTAGTTCAGAGCGACACCAACTTGGAGGTGATATTCCATTGCCGGAGGTATTTTCCGGAGGTTAGGACAACTGAGCTATATGTGAAGTTGGAAGATGTTGTTGCTAGCTCCGGCGGATCCAACTTGAACCCCACATCCAATAGAATAGGGGGATCTTCTAGTTCAGCTCCGGTTTCCCCTGTTGTACCGGTCATTCCACCTTGTGTTGCATCCCCGTCGTTCGCTGCTGACCTGCATAATGAAGACGGTGATGGGTGTGACTTGGGCGATTACCACACCTTTGGCGAGCTAGTTGCGACCGTGGCCAACAGTCCACGAAACGTGCCAAGGGAAGCACAAACTAGCGAGCCAGAAGGGATTGAAGAGGCATTAACCATTAGGTGATGATGAAGATGATGAGGAACCTGAATTCATTGCCGGTGATAGCTAGAGGTGTCAATTAGACCCACAGCCCTAGAGCCAGCACTAAACCCTTTAATTTTTTTTAGCCCATAGCCCTAACTTATTTTTTTAAAAAAAAACTCAAAAGCCCTAATCCTAAATAAGCCCCAAAAAATAGGGCTTTAATAGGGCCAGGCCTAAAACCCCAATTCAGCCCAACTTAAAATCCAAAACAAATAACCCTAATCTGCTAATCCCTCTCTTCTCGCACGTTTCTGAGCCACCACCGTCCACTCTTCTCTCATTCTCATTCTCTGATGCGTTTCTTAGCCACTACCGTCCACTCTTTTCTCAGCAACCACCACGGTGGCTCAGACACCGTCTATAGTCGCTGCCAGCACCGTCTCTAGCCATTGCCAATGCTAGAGCCTTCATCTTCTTTGATTCACGAACCTAATCATCTTTCAAACATAGGTGATAGTGAATTATATATCTTGTTATTTCTTTCTCCGTTAAGATTTGCATGTAATAGATCTGGATTCTTACCATTGAACTTTGAAGCTAACTTCGGTGGCTTTAATTAATTCCCTCAATCACAATGACTTGGAAGCTTCTTTCTCTTTTCTCATCCCTGAATCTTTCAAATTTAGAGGAATATCAAGCTCTAATAATATTGGTTTAGTTAATATTTTTTTTGTTTTTCTTCAGAGGAATAAAGATTACTTGTGAAATAGCTTTAATTATTTTTTTATGTTACTTTCTAGTATGTATTCATGACTTTAGACTGTGAATTTTTATGTAAATTTTATTTTGGGCGATAATTAGTCTGGGTGAATTTTGATTACTTAAAATTAAATAAAATTTTGGTGAATTTTTTTTAATTAAAAATAAACAAAATTTTAGGGAATAAATTATATAAAAAAAATTTGATGAGATGGCCCACGGGTTGGCCCTAGGTCCGTTTGGCCCGTGAGGGCTTTTGGCCCTACGGGCTTTTTAAATATTTGGCCCTATATGTTATGGGGCCTTTTTTGGATGTGCCCCTGTGTCATAGGGCCAGCCCAGATGACAACTCTAGTGATAGCGACGATGACAACCATAGTATTCCAGCTGGACGAAGTGTTCCCTCAAGTTCTGGGTCACGTGAATACCCTGCACATTTCTCTGCCTTAGACCTGGAAGCCGTGGCACCATCACAAGAAGAGAACGATGCAGGTGTTGGGTTTGGTGGTGGGGGATCAGTGGATCTTCTGATGCCAAATGAGTTTCAGATCGGGCAAGTATTCCAAACGAAAGAATATGCTATACTGAGTGTGAAAAGTTATAACATTCGTCGTGGGGTTGAGTATAAGGTGAAGGAATCGGATCATGCGAAATACCACGCAAGGTGCAAGAATTTTGGGAGCAGATGTGAATGGTTAATTCGTGTAGCTTTTCGAACGAGGAAAGGATTCTGGGAAATGAGAAGGTATAACGGTGCTCACACTTGCCTGGCTATCGAGGTCTCAAGCGACTACCGTCAACTCGATTACCACATGATATGTGCCTTTATAATGCCCATGGTGCGGGCTGATGCCGCGGTTACAATAAAGGGTTTGCAAAATGCTACTGAAGGGAGTTTCGATTACAAACCGAGTTATTAGAAGACGTGGATGGCGAAACAGAAGGTTGTTGCTGCGATCTATGAGGATTGGGAGGAGTCATACGCGGAGCTGCCTAGGTGAGAGCTAGGGTTACATTTGACGATGTCGGGCAGCATCACATTTCTCAGCACTTCTCCAGTTACGGTGGGGGAAAAGGTGGATGAGTCCAGAGCTTACTTCCACAGATTGTTTTGGATGTTCCTACCTTGCATCGAGGCTTTCAAACATTGTAAGCTGTTAGTCAGCATTGATGAGACTCATCTTAATGGCAGGTATGGCGGGCATCTTCTGTTGGCAATTCCGCAGGACGAGAACTCTAATATACTCCCCGTTACGTTTGCTATTGTAGAAGGTGAGAATGCGAGCTCATAGGCCTTCTTCCTGACTCATCTCCGGTAACATGTGACACCACAGCAGGGTATTTTGGTGATATCAGACAGACACAATGGGATCAAGTCAGCATTGGAGGCTCCCGAATGTGGGTGGCTCCCACCAAGTGCGTATAGAGCATTTTGTGTCCAGCATGTGGCTGCTAAGTTTGCTCTAAGTTTAACAAGGATTTCAAGAGGTGGCACGTGCATGCTGCTTATGCGAAGACGGAGCTTCAGTTTCATTATTGGTTTGATTTCATGCGGACTCAGGATCCGGCCATGTATGCGTGGGCTGATCGGATGGACTATCAGTTGTGACGCAGCACATGGACGGAGGAAGGAGATTTGGTCATATGACGATGAACATATCAGAATGTGTCAACACTGCTCTGAAGGGGGATAAGCATACTGTCACCAAGCAGATCATCGCCGAGGGGTACGTATCCACCGCCAAAAACATCATCCCCGCCGCCACCCACATGATCGGGCTCATTTAAACCATCACCCCGACCAACACCAGCCCCGACTCTACCCCTCCCTCTAGGTCTCCTCTGCCCAAGGGGTCTGAACTGGGCCCTCCTAACCCTCTCATCGCCGTCGGCATCCCCATCATCTTGCTGGCTCATACGAGTCCCAACCCTCCTCCTCCTATCAGCATGGCGTCTATCTGGGACATTAGGAACCTGAGTGTGATGAGTCGGTACTTGCGTACCCCTGGTGGCGACAACCTCTTCGACCTCACCCCCTCGTGGATCACCCAGCAACCCCTCCGGTGATAAGAACCTGTGTGGCAGCTCATACCACCAATCCAAGAACTCCCGATCCAGACCCAGATGTGGGTGAACTGGAAAGTCAAGAACAGAAGCCATCCGGATCTCCCACTCCCTATGCCAAGTCAGATAATCACTAGGAAACCAACGGTCTCCACCCCTCCCATCCTTGGAGTGCAAGAACTCAAGGTCTAGTGCCTTTGGTGGCTTGGAATGCACTGCTCCAAAATGTGGGAGCACTCGATCAATCTGGTGCCACTCAATTACCCCAAAGTAAATCAAGGCTGTCACAGATCGCCACACACGCATGTGGTTCTCCTCTAGAGTAGCTAGATCTACCACGCCAACCACGTCTAGTGCACTGTAAGGCACCCACACAAACCGAAATAAGCAAACCATCACAATTTTAAAAAACATATTCATAAATTAAAACGCATACTAATGATGACAAATTGTGAATTGCACTTACATCGCTCTCTCGTAGCATATCAAGCTTGTGCCTCAGTTGCTGGACTCTAGGTGCCTTCTCGTCCGAAGATGGTAGAAACCCTCCCCACCTACAATGTCATAAAGAAGTTAAAATAATTTTTTTTTGCTCATACTAGACCATAAATAACATTTCGGTACATTGGAAACAAATATGAACATACCTAGCTGCAAGTGGCCATCTAATGTCATCTAACCCATGAGGTCGAAGAGACGGGAAGCGCCGAAATATCCAAGATTGAAGTAGGGAAAGTGGTCCTGCTAGTTGCACCACCTTCTTACTCGATGCCCGACATAAGGTCGTATACAACCAAGCAAGGGTGGCGGATCCCCAGCTATACTTACCCAACTCATCAAGCCGAGCGACAAAAAGAAGCCACCAGATATGCAGCCGAGCACTAGACTTATCCCCAAATAACTGGGTCCCCAACAACATCATGATATACGCTCGCGCATATCTCATAAACGTCTCCTCATTCGCATCATGAGGTAGCTCCCTAAACGTCTCCTGAAACCATGAGTAACTGACAGTGAACTTCTCTATGTTTTCTTGCGGAGGAAGCACCCAAAAAACTCCCAAAACCAATCCCAAGCCAGGCGATCACCCTGATCCCTCATAAATATCTGGAAGTCTGTCAGGCACCCGCTAACTGCCTCACCATCAACAGGTAGGCCAAACTGGTAAGCAACATCCTGCAGAATCACCGTGCACTCCCGGAATGGCATGTGAAATGTGTGCGACTTAGGCCGCCAAAACTCAAGAAACGCACTAACTAAGGGTTCATCGACCTTGAACCAATAGTTGTTCAACTGGGCTACATGATACAATCCTGTCGCCTCAAGGTATGGGACAATGCAGTCATGCATAACCATGTTCTGCTGCTTCCTAATGCTTGTAATGCACCGAACCGGCTACATAACACACAACATAATCAAATTAAAATTCGTTACACAAACAAATCCTATTAAACTCTGGTTTAACGGTTTGGTCCTACTCTTAGCAATTTTAATTAAAAAATAAAAAACACTAACAAACCAAGTCCCCCAATCAACCATTCTTAACTAACTATTATATTTTTTATTTAACCGGTTTGATACCATTATCACTTACTAGGAATATTAATTTGCCCAACAAAAATTACGAACAAACCATCTGGTTTGGTTCCATACTTTATTTAATTGATTAACAACTGCGGTTTAATCGATTTGCACTCAATTGGTTTAGCCGATTTACTAACTTGTTTCTCTCAAAAAAAAAAAAAAACTTGCAGATGCATTCATCATTTCATATGGGTGGGACCCATATGATCAACAATAATCAGAATTGAGAATCTTGTTAAGTTGAATGTAATTCGGATATTGGTAGTGACAGCTACTATAGTTGCGAGGACTCGTTACTTACCTATCAGATTGATTGTGCTGAACTCCAACATCGGAATTATATCGATGAATTCTTTAGAGCTTTAATGCAGGAGAGAGCAGAAATTAAGGAAGCTCAAAAGAAAGCAGAAGTCCGATTACAAACAGTGACAATTCATGTTATTGAACATTTCACTAATCTACGAATACCGCATTATCATGGGGAAAGTCTGAGTGCTGTTACTCTACGGTCTGGGATGCAACTAAAAGGACCCATCTTGACTAGTCCTGATATTACTCCCGACCCTCCTGTAAGTGAAGGTCTACAAGAAGACAAAGCATGTGAAGAAGAGACTTGTACATCCCGACTTTCGGCTTGTCGACACTACCTACGATCGGGACGTCACATTGTTCCCTAAATCTAATATTTAACTTCTTTAACTATTTATATACATATGAGCCTTTAGATTTAAACATGATCGTCAAACATTCGTAATTTTAAATACTAAAATAAACTTCGTTACTAACTAACGAATCGGAATCGGGTGTAATTGTATGAACTGAAAATATTATATATGGTAATAGCTTTAATAACAAACCAACTAAAAACAAAATACATTGTCCATCATTCTACACTCGGCTCGACCAAACAAAGGTCTCCTATTACTGAGTCACGAGTCTAACCTAAAATAAAGAAAAGCTAGCAACCTAAGCCTCTCGTTGTCTAACAACTAGTGAGGCACCCTAATGACTCGGACTTACTGAGGGTGGCCAAATGCCGGATCCTCTTCTTTCCTACCTTCTCCCTCAATCCCCTTAACTTTATCTTCTCCTTCGGAGACTCCTCCACTAGCTCTTTTACCCTTAACCTCATCGCCTTCGCACATCCATCCTTTGGATGGCGGAAAGAGTTTCCAACTCTTAAGCTGTTTTGACCCTTCTTGTTTGAGCAGCGGGAACCATCTTAGAAGGCAATGATGGAGATCTGAGTCGAATCACGTAACTAAGGGGAGAGTACTGCATGTGGCGACGGACTTGCCCTTCTTGATGAACCAGATCTTTACGAAGAGGAATCTTTTCCTTTCGAAGAGTCTCGGTTTCTAAGGGCCAAAGGTGACTCATCGTCGAAGTGGTACCTCTGTGTCTCCCCTATAGCTAACCCTGAAGCTACTCCCTCGTCGGATTCCTCGTACTCTTCACGCTTCTCGTTCTCGTAGCATCTGACTCCACTTCCCATCTACGTGTGGATCAAATAAACTAAACAGGGGTGAGAACCTATCGTTCCCAGTCGACTCCTAAAGGTCAACTAATCTACCCTAAGGCTTACTGGGGGGGGGGGGGGCAGTTATAGTTCAAGTACCAACATCAAATAAAAGTAAAAGAAAAACAAACAATAAGGAAATAAAGAAAAGAAATCACGCAACAAACAACCTAGATTTAAACTAAGCACACACATCCAAAATGCACAAACAAATATGATGCATGCCTAAAATTCCTAGCGCGGGACGTGAGCTCACGTGTCGGTTGTCTTCCCGCAACTCGATGACTATTCGGAACAAGTCCGAGTATGGTTCCTTACGAGCGAATGTCGCGGCAACACCGAAGCAACCCGTACCGCCCTTTTGGGTACTTTCCGCACTCCCTCTGCATATCTTAAATTGGTGAGGATCCCGTCACCTTAGCATCCATTTCCGGAACTATCGTCAAAAGGTTGCATCACCTCGATAGTCACGGATGATCGCGTATTAGGGGAGCTACCCCTTCGTAACATGACACTTAAACTCCCTCCTTTCCTCCATCACCAACATAATACTCGGTTCAAAGAACCGTCTTGACCAGAATGTGAAACTCAAGTGAAGGTCAGTTCATACCGGACCATTCACCCTTAGCCAGCCAAATCGGGCTAATTAGAGTCGAGACCGATACTCCGTAGCTCGCTCCTAACTAGCCCAATTCATTACAAGAGAACAAGTCCGATCATGAACCGAACTCATTCCCAGGTAATGAACCCGGTCCGATTACACCGTCCCATACCGGCTAATCGGACCAAACCGGCTCGACTATCTTACTTAAAAATCGACCTAGACTTGGGAGTCTTTCTTTTTCAATCTACACCTGATATGTAAAATGGTTTCAAACACCTCTTACAATCTCTTGAAATTATAAGTTAAACTAGAAAATACTTTGATTGTAGTTATTATTAAAATAACCCCAACTTATTCTAGTTATTTACACTTAGACCCCAAATTATAATTATATGTAAAAGCTAATAATTTTAATTAAAAGACTTAATTCAGATTCATTATTATACTAATACTCAATTATTATGTTTATAATAACAGATTTTTAAAACGAAATTTAGAAATTACATGTTTAGCTTTAGTATAGTTTTATTAAAACCGATTTTGCCCTCTTTTACTAAAACACTCATAACTTTTTCGTTTCAAAACATTTTTGACCCAAATAAATTTCATTTTACTCCTAACATCCGTAAGTAACTTTAGTAAAAATAGTTTAGGAAAACTCACTTTGTAAATGACATTTTTGCCCCTAAACTTAGCCCCCAATTTTTGAAATTATACCCTTTATTAGTATAATTTCAAAATATCTTAAAACCTTTGGAATTTATACACCAAAACTGAATATAGCACTTATAACATATATATGAAATTACCATAAAAACAGTTTTAAGAAATTAAATTTATAAATACCCATTTTGTCCTTTTTGGCTTAAAATGAAAGAAATAACTTTATAATACCTTAAAACACCCAAAAACTTATTTCTTTCACTTCTAATCTTTCATAACCTTAGTTTTCATATATCAAGAAGTTTCAAAACTTGAGTTTTTGTAAAATACATAAAATGACTGAAATGTCCTTATGGCTAATTTTCTTTGATTTTTCATAAAAACTTAAGTATCAAAATATCTTGTTATAATATACACTTCCTCAAAACACCTTTAAACTTAAAACTCTCCCAAGTCTATGAAGGTCCATTCGGTCATCATCATCATCATCAACTTCCAATAACAATTCTCATTGATCATCAATACATATAATCATGTGATTATATCATGACCGACTCAGCCAAGCTTGCATTTACAATCATCAACATTCAAACATAAATATATATCATCATATTCATCAACATTTCAGCACCATATCAAATATTTTCACTCATCAAAATCAACGTGCAAGCACCAAGCTTTCATCCACTTTCATAAAAATTCCATTTTTACTAGAGTTTACCAATCTTTACACTTTAACTCATTTTCATGTTCAAATCTTTTTCTCTTTTACCCTAGTAAAACCCTAACCCCCTTATCTCTTGTAGACCTCCAAGCAAATCACAAGATCTCACCAAAAATCCATCTAGGGCTTCGGCCAACCTAAGGTTCTCTTTGAAGAAAATTAAAAACAAGGAGAAGAAGTGAGTGTCTAGGCTTAGATCATGGAGAAAATCACATGCAAGCACTACAAGAAATGCGGCCATTACCGGCGGATTTACCAGCGGATTTTTTTGTAATTTTTACCGTTTTCAACGTTACGGCGGATTTACCGGCGGATTTTTTCCGCCGGTAAAAACCTCGCGGGTAAATAGTTACTGGCGGATTTTTAATTTCCGCTGGTAACATGATTTTGGTTGCCAATCCGGTTTCAGTATTACCGGCGGAATTTTTCGCCGGTAACGTTAAATTTTTTTTAAAAAAAATAAATGCATAAAATATTACCATGAAAAAATCCATCGGTAATTCCCCCGGTAACATTGGCAGAATTAAAAAAAAATTATAAAAATAGCAATTCTACTACAATATTTATCTAATGCAGCACGGGTGAACACTTCCATTATTCAAGTTTGCTTGTATAAAAGATCTGTAATAAATTAATAATAATAACAACAGCAATAAGAAAATGTACATATACAAGACAATAAAAGTAAATATACATAAAACATAAAATTGAAAAAAATTAGACAACCACTATACATCTTAAGCACATATACTGCTACTGTTCTTGAATCATGGAGTTTCTAAAACAACCCTCTGAATGGCATCATCTGAAAAAAACAAAATCAATTTAGATTCATTCATACTAGAAGCAACATCTATCACAAGCAGCACATAAGAATAATAAGAGTCTTAGGAAATCACTCTGCTGCAAAGATAATCATCAAGTTTTAGACTGCCATGTTTACAATATCGTGTAAATATATACAATTACCCAATAGATACCACCATTGTAAAGCAACTAAATGTTTTTACCAGATAGAGAACATTCTTTTTCTTTTATTTAAGATGTAAAATTAGGATGAAATAATTAAAAGCATTAAGCATGTGAATGTCATATCTGCCCATTTACTCAATACTATATGAGGTTACCTCAATAAGATAAGGTTAAGTAGATAGCCCTATTTATAACACAATTTATAAAATACAGAGCAATAAGACAAGCAATGCCTTCGATTGATTATGTAGCCGACCCCATCGAGTGGGCTAATTTTACAAATAAGAGTGTTGTGTGTGATAATCTTTACCTAACAGTATGAGCTCAAAATCAAAATCAAACAAAATTATACACAGAATTGGCAGAGAACATCCTTCAAGACTTCAATAGTTTCATTTCCCAAGCACATTGAAAATTAAATATAAAAGAAAAAAAGAAAAAGGAAAAAGAACCTTGTTGAGACTTGAGAATGGGATCCATGTTTTTTAGGGCTGTGCGTACTTTGGATCGAAGAGAATGCTTCTGCTAGAAACTTGGAAACTAAAAATGCATTCCAATAATCAAATATAAAACTCAATGCTAAACCCAAATATATAACATATATAACCAAGTAATGCAAAATAAGTACTTTATATTTCACTTTGTTCCTTCTGAACTTGAAGTTCCAAGTTACTTTTGGTAACCACTTTTGTCAAGATATCATGACCTTGATGCTTATGTAGTAATGTTTTGTCCTTTAAAAATATAAAAATAAAGAATCCTTAATTTACTCATGTATTTTTAACTGCCAATTTTTCATTTATGTTAACTAATTGCCACAAGCAGAAACATTCTTCTTGGCCAAGGTATCAACTGAAACTAACAATGCATACTATAAAATCAGGAACAAGGTATTAACACAGGCAACTTTCAAAAAATTCATAAGTTAATTTTCACACCAGATAACTCCATAGCCATCAATGGAAACAAGGGAAACAAGGGACTAAAGAGAAAACACTCACAAAGTATGATATTCAATTTGTAAACCATGTTACAAAAAGGGGAAAATTGTAAACCATGTTACAATATGTATGAAAGGTTTTTATGATTAGGTTTTGATGAATGACAACCATTATGGAATTGATGACAACCATCGAAAGATTTGAGGATACACTTGAAAGCAAAACAACAACTACGACAAGAACACAAAGGCCGCAAGGTTGAAGACGTTTTAGAGTCTTAGGACTTAGGTAAACTCTTGTCAAGAACCAAATTACATTATCTCTCTCACACACACACACAAGAAAATGTTTTTAAAGAAAAGGTTTTACGAAAACTATGGCCGTAAAAGTTTTATAACTTGTTAGCTGTTTTAAAGCTTAGTTCATGCTGTCAAACTTGACCTTTGTGCACTAAAGTGATGATAACTTGAGCTACAGAGGTCCAAACCATGTGGTTTTTGTTGCGTTAGAAAGTTAACGTCCGGAGCTTCAGATTGATATATATATGTCTTTTGTGAACAGTAAAAATACGTTTTTACGGCCAGTAAAAAATAAAAATACGTTTTTACGGCCAGTAAATAGTAAATTACTATTCCCACGGCTAGTGAACAGTAAATTACTGTTCCCACGGCTAGTGAACAGTGAATTAGTATTCATAACGGCTAAATTGCTTGGGATGCTTATAAATAGATGGTTTGAAGCCTCATTTCATACACTTGATCATTTGCAAAGCTTCTTGTTATTATACTTTCATTCTAAATCTATTTCAAAGTGTTTTATGCACTAATTTGAGAGATACACACATTTCATAGTACTTCATTTGTAAACACATACTCTTTCAAGAGAGCATTCAAAAATCTTTCAATTCGTTGAATTGTGAAAGGAGAGTGGTGTAACTCTTCTTTATAAGGTTGAGATTTGAGTATACATTATAGTCGGTAAGGATCCGTAGAGAATACTAAGCACTCAAGGAAAATTCTTGAAGTTGGGATAACTTCGAGTGGAGTGGGTTAGTATTTGGGTGATCTAGTCCGTGAGGCGTATCTCAAAGGCTCGTGTTGTAGTGGTTTATCAAGCACCCTTTGAAGCTTGGTGGTTAGTTGAACTTCTCAATTGCGATTGGGAAAGAGTGGACGTAGGCAAGAGTTTTGGCCGAACCACTATAAATTGTGTATCGTATTTCTATCTCTCAACTTTTATATTATTGTTATTTAAATTAATACAAGCACTTTGAAATTGTAAAAGCTCCTTGTAAGTACTTAAGAAGTGGCTTAAGTCCTTGGAAAAATACAAATTCAATTTACTTGAGTTGTTTATATTAAAATCTATTTAAGCTTCCGTGAAAATTTATCATTGTTGTTTAATACTCAATTCACCCCCCTCTTGTGTATTTGTATCTTGTGCATACCGTCTAACAAGTGGTATCAGAGCTTAACTCTTAGTTAAGATTTAACAGTTTAAGAGAAACGATCCAATGGCAAGCACAAGTTTCAACAATAACAACAATGAAGGAATTTCAATCACACGACCACCAGTTTTTGATGGAGTAAATTTTGCCTATTGGAAGAATAGGATGATGATATGGTATGCTCCCAAGACTCAAGAATTTGGGATGTCATTGAAGAAGGAAACTATGTTCCAACTAAAGTGACTTGTCAAAAGGTGGATGGAAAAGATGTAGAACAAGAAATTCTCAAAACAAAGAAGGAGTATACCGAAGAAGATTGGAAGAAGGTAGCTTTCAACTTCCTTCATTATGGTCTTAATCAAAATGACTATCTTAAAATTTCCACTTGCAAAACCGCAAAAGAAATTTGGGACAAGTTAGTCATAACTTTTGAAGGAAC